>JAUCMU010000086.1:318226-333066 GCA_032275025.1 Enteromius treurensis | reverse complement strand
TCTTTGATTCAAGTAAAAATACTTGTTATATATTACTACTGCGTCTCTGCCTGCTTCCTGCTACAACAACCGTGACACTAGTGTTAATTCTTTTGGAAACTGCAGTGATATCTACAGTATTTCATGTCTCACTCTAAAGTGCGCCAAGGTACGTTTATGTCTTGAGACCAGGCAGAAAACGCACTGATAGCGATCATGTTGTTAGCAAATATTATAGTTGTGTATATGTCAAAACAAGCGCAACATAAAAAAGCACTTGCAGTACTTGATGTCAATAATTGCTTTTTAATAGCACATTTTTATCCTTATTTATAAAAATGATGTTTAATTGTAGTATTGAGTTTGAGCATTGGCCTTGGACTGCGGCACTTTGTGTCAGAAAAAAAGAAAGAAAGAAAATGTCTACAAAATGAAGTAATGAGTTTGTCGTCAGCCTTTAAAACCGAATGCCAAATGGCTGTGCAAAGGGCTTGACGACGCTTCAGAAATAACCCTCAATTCTGAGAGTCTATCTTGTGCCTTCTCTGTGTAGACTAAGGGCGGTCAAGGACCGAAATCACCCCGTGACACTGTGCATGGAGACAAAGGCTGATTTTGGTCATGATTGCCTCCAATTGCAGCTGCGTGATGAAATTAATGGTTTAGCATTATCCAGGCAGAACGACTCTTTCCACCACAGCTGCATAGACGTTACGGCCCCTGCTGAACGTCCTAGAATGGAGCGTTCTGTCCCAAAGTTCAGGCTGCATGAGTTTGGAAAATGAATTCTTTTGGCTTCTATGCTTATACTCTAAGGGTGAAGTAGTTAAGTTTCTAGTGCTAGTATAACTAATATGCGTGCTAATAAGCAACTAGTAAAGAGACATTAAAGTGTTACCGCAATAATATATTCATTGTATTTATCAAGTCACTGTAACTCATTGCCTCTTTTGGCTTTATTACGTCATGCAGCTGGAGTTGTGGGTAGTATTTTCAATTTTTTCTCAACAAGATCTCATTTTGGTCTGTAGAAGTGCTGATTACACAATTATTAGACCAGTTATTATTGATTAAACCACTTTGACACTTGTAAACAAGTTCAAACCTTATCAAAATCATCCACAGATGTTGTGATGCGGTCTAGTTTTGTTCTTATACAGTAGTAAAATGCATTGTATTTGACTTCTGATGTTGTTTCCTCAACTTCTGCAAACTTTAAGATGCATTTGCAACTAAAGCCTCAAAATCCAACACTACCTTTGTAATCTCTACTGTAAGCTGCACAGCATTTCTCAATTTATCTTTGATGTGGCTTCTAGAAGTTTTTTTTAAACGTCATACTGCAACTGCAATCAAATTGAGAAGGTATGAAAACGTTTTTTACCTCCTGGAATTGTCCTTTTTTAATTAGTTGTAAAAGGTTTGTGATAAAAGAGATTGGACACTTGCAGAATTTGCAAAAGTCTTTGGTGCTGTCTGTAAATGTCTGTTTGATGTCGAGCCTCTGGGCACAAACCAATGGATTTGTGGGTTTTTGAACAAGATTGAGTCATTTTGAAATCCGCATGTAATGCAATAGTGATGCAACAGACACGTCCCTGACTTTTCTTCTTCACGTGTTTATAATCAGCCTTTCAAAATAGATTGCACTGGTTCTAGTTGCTGATTTATTACGTGTTGCATCAAATCTAAATGAAATGTCATGGCAACAACCTGTTCACTGCATATTTCAATCTGATGTTAGTTTAGGATTGAACCGATTAGTATGCAATTTTACATTAATTTGCGATTACTTTATCTCACAGTCTTGTATGTTTCTTAAAATCTATTCATTGGTGCTTTCATATCAGCCTATTATGTCCTAAAGAAGGAGCATGCTATGACGATAGCCTTTAGCCATGATTATTTGCAGTATTGTACTGCCTCTTTTACCTTATTGCTTAATTAGATTCAAATGTTAATGACAGGGCCTTTAGAGACGTGACGTGTGGAGTATTTCACAGATTTTTGTTTGTGGGAAACAGCTAGAAGCCAATTAGAATATTTTTGCTCTTATTGTTGCGTTATTGGGAATTGATCAGGATTCTTTCTAAGACTAATGTGATTTTTTTTTTCCTTCACTCTAAAATCCCCTAAGAGGAAGAGAAGTAGATTATTTTTTTTGCTTAAAGAAAGTTATTCCTGTTGTATATATGCATGCTAATCCCTCCTTATAACCATTACTGTAATCAGACGATAATAATAGTTTGAATTGTAAGTTATTTATACATCCTGGTGTAGTGTTTGCTGTATAGCAAAAACTTTTCTTTTTTAAATGCATATAATAAAAAAATAATAATTTAAACGGCTTACAAGGAAAATCAATATATTATGTTTGAGGCTCACAGCCTTCATAAGGTATTGCATAACTTCAGTCTTGCAATATAATGCCTGTTGTTACAAGCTACTGCATTGTGTGGATTTTTCTGTTCTTTTCATGATGTTTCAATGTCATGTGCCACCTGCCTGCAATCATTTAGGTTGAGTATTAATTTTCTAAAACAAATGTTTTCTACACCAATGCTGACGAGCAGTTTGTTTGAGCTCATAGAAAGTGAAAATGCAATGCAACAATCAGAATCCATTCGAACACATTTGACGTGTAGTTACTGTATGCGGAATGGGATTTTGAGCCAATGGGATTCCAGAGTGGGCGGAGGTTTTAGGAGTGATAAATAGAAACCAAATGGTTGCTCGTTGGGTGTGCAGTAATAAAAATCTAACGAGAACCCAAAACTAAAACATCTGGATGCGTTATGCTAATGAGAATCGGGAAGAAAATGCACTAAAATGTAACAATTGTCAGAGGTGTCTGTTTTCTTTATGCGTTCTTTTGAGGTGACTGTGGATGTGTGAAGTGATTGTATCAGGTCTGAGTCAGTGCAGGCCTTTCCCTTCTGAATTCATTCTCCTTGCCTTCCTGGCTGCCAAGATTGAGGAAAAAAAATGGGAGAGAAAAGATCCTTGATCTCAGGGAGTCTGCAAAGCTAATTACGCCTTAAGGGAAGCGGAAGGGGATAAATGGAAAAGCTCAATTAATGCTGGTTGTCATTACCAGTCTATTTGCTCAGGTTGATGCATAAAAAGCCCTACTAATTTGTGTGTAGCAGGTGGTAGATTCACACCCACGATGGCGGACGGGTTGACATATGAGGAGCCGGCATTAAAACGAAAGCCCTAACGTCTCAGAGAGCAGCCATCTGATGATGGTGACTCAAACTTTCGCACAGTTATAGTAATTCATGTCACAACCGAACCATTATGAGCATCGGCGCACAAACTGGCATGATTTGACTAATGTGATTGTGATGTCAGATGTCACCAGTTGTTTTTCTTTTTCAGAGAGTTGAGAAATCTTTCTGCTGCTGTATTAAGCTCAGAGAGGAATACTAACTAGCTATACAAACAGCGCCGGGACTATAATTGTATTCCTCAGAGATTGATGCCAAAACTCATAATGAAAAATCTGCTTCACAAACCATTTTACTTCCATAATATGGTGTATTTCACAGTTTAGCAGTGTATGTGAGAAATAATTGATTTTTTTTTGCATCGGGGATTGATTCGATTGGGGGGAAAATGTATGTAACATTTCAGTGAACTTTGAAATCTCCAGTTCATTCCAATGGAATGCTCGGTGTAGCAAGTCTGAGAAGCAACGGTAACCAAGGGGAGCGGCGTTTCGGGAATTTATGATGAATAAAATAAATCATTCTATCTTTTATTAGAACTGAATATTCAGTATTACATCATATTTCAGTCAGTAAAACCAGTGGCAAGTATTTCGTAGAGTCATTTTCTTGTCTCTTTACTTCGTCATACCAAAGGAAGACTTAAAATGCGCTTCTCAAACCATTTTACTTTGCAAATTTTTCATGTTGACTTGCATGTAGTGTCAGCCTCAGACGGCACGAAACTAAATGTGATTGGTTGCTTTAACTGTCAGTCATATGGCTTCTTGGGCGGTCCTTCTCCATTTAAAAGTGGCCAAGGTTCCCAGACCTATCAGTCTGAAGATCTGGATATTTGAGACTTAATTGCAATAATTTCTTCTCTTCCTATTCCTGTATTGCTTGTTCCGTCATAACTCGGAAGACTTACAAGATGAAATGCAGTTCACAAACCAAAGTTAAGCAGGATATGTGAGAAAGGATAGATTTTTATTTATCAGGAATTGATTTGATTGAGACAAAATGGATGTAACGTTTTATTGAACTGGAATGTTGAATGGAATGTTCTGTAAATCTTGTCTGAGGAGCAGTAAGAACCAAGGGGGGGCGGAGCTTAGTGAAAGTCAATTTCTGATGGATAAAGTCAGTCATCCTACCATTATCAGGATTGAATATCTTGTTTTACTTGTTATTACTTCACATTACAGAAGTAAAGGCAGTTATACAGTAATCATGACAGTTACAGACGATAGATAAAATCAATCATCCTGTCTTTATTATAGTCAGAGATCTTTGGAAATACTGTACCTCACAGTACAGAAGTAAAGGTTGCAAATGTTTCATGTTGACTTGCGAGGCATTTTTATTTCTTTTTGTAGTTTATGGCAGTTATAGTCTTATATTTTCTTCCTGCGTTACTCTGAAATGGTTCTGTTATAACACTTACAAACACTGGGAAGCTTCCAATTCATTCCAATGGAATGCTCTTTAAATCTTGTCTGAGTTGCAACAGTAACCGAGAGGGGCGGAGCTTGCTGAAAGGGTCAAAGTCTCATGGATCAAATCGATCATCCTACCTTTGTTAGAAGTGAATGTCCTGTTTTACTTTGTAATAGATCACACAACAAAAATAAAAATGGTTGCATGTTGACTTGCAAGACATTTGTGAATGTCTTTTCTTGGGTTATGGCAGTTATGGACTCATATTTTCTCTTCTTTCTCTTTCTCTCTTTTTAAGGATTCATTTATACATGTGGTGGGACATTAAAAGGGAAAAACGGGACCATAGAAAGTCCAGGTTTTCCTCACGGATACCCGAACGGAGCGAACTGTACGTGGGTTATTGTAGCCGAGGAGAGGAGCAGAATTCATATAGTTTTTCAGTCCTTCGCTGTGGAGGAAGAATACGACTTTTTATCTTTATATGACGGACATCCTCATCCTGCGAACTTCAGGACAAGGTAAGCACTCATTGTTCGAATTCAAGAGTGTTGTGCATGTCTGTTTGCTTTACGCTTGCAGTTGGCACAGTTGATTTTTTTAGCTTCAGAGTGTGCATCTGAAGTTTACAGCCTTACTCATTCAGAAATGTTGATGGCATCATTTCAGGGACATATGCAAATTGTCTCTGTAAAACGAGAATGTCCTTCCCACTGATACCACCTGCTGCTGACCAGCAATAGCAAGCAACAAATCATGATTCATGGCTGTGACATCGACTGAAGCCTATTGGCTATAAAAAGGAAAGGGACCCCTTCGATATGTCTCACCCCAACTTCCTGTTTCAATAAGAAATATGTCAGCTCAAGAGAGGCTGTGTAAGTAAGAATAATGTACATTCAGCTGTCCGTGCTCATAAAATAAACCAAGACAGGCTGAAGGGGACATTTTCAAAAAAGTGGTCGTGAGATATTTGAGTTTATTTTATCCAACTGAAAAGAGAGAAACATGAAACTAGTGTTTTTTCTGTAATAATAGTCAAAGGTACTGAATATACACAATTCTGTCTTTTCTGTTTCTTTTTTATTATTAAATGAGCTTGAACTATTCATTTGCGCATAGAAAAGTCACTCAATTCTTACGTTTAACAAAATGTACTGTAGCTCAGAGTAATATTAGAAACATGAAACTAGTGGTTCATAGTAATAATAGTCAATTATTAAGCATTATTAGTACCATCAGGTATATATTTTTTCTATTATATGCTTTTTTTATATGTATTAAATGATTCTGCTTTTTCTACCTCTTTTCAAACTTAATTAATGGGATTCAGTGAGTTTTGTGAAAAGACTGCACAGAGTAATTTGACAGACATGAAGCTCGTTTTCGGGATTGTCTAGTTATAAAATTTGCCATGTTATCTGCAGGTGCATGCTGTCTGGTTGCTGAGCATTTGACATTTTTTCCATTATATACTTTTTATATGTGTAGAAAGTACATGATTCTGGTTTTTCATTTAATTTTCAAATAAATAGTCATGAATATCGAGTAAAATAAAATATTCAAACTCAATATGAGAGACATCAAACTAGTGCTTTCCTTGAATAACAGTCAATTATAAAGTTTAGCACTATTCATTTGGGAACTGCCTGGTCACTGAGCATATGAAGTTTTCCCATTATATTTTATTATTTTATTTTATTTAATTTTTTAAAGGTACTGAACGTCCATCATTTTCTATTTATGTATTCTGCCTTTTCTACTAAGTAATATAAGAGACACTGAATTAGTGTATTTCTGAAAGTATACATTTTAATTATGCATGTAAGGGATGTATGTGACCCCGCTTTTTTATTTTAATACTTGAACTATTTATTTGAGTTTTTATGTGAAAAGAGTGTGCAGAAAAATACAAAACAGGCCGTTTCCTCAAATAAGTTATTTAAAAAATGTATATTATCTTACATAATATTATATATTAGCATGTTATCTGCTTTGAGTTTCTGCATTGCTTATTTTGTGAATTATAGACCTGATTACTAGCATTACTTGGGGCCGAAACTCTTCTAAATGCTTAAAAGCACACAAAATTAACCCGCTCTAACTCTCCTCTAATTAAAGGGTAAACCAATTATTGCAGTGAAACTCTCCACAAGCTAGGAACCGAATCAGCAGACCCCCTGCCTTCAGGTAGCTTGAATTCACTCGTGGCAATTACCATGATTGAAAGTGTTTATTTTATGGCAATCTGGGCGTCACAAACCTTGAATCCAAAAACTGACGCTTCACTGGCTGAACAGATTGCAAAATAAGTGACACATTGCGCTAGTGATGTCATTTCCTTACTAATCCCTCTATTAAAATGCCAGATAGTTGTCAGAAAAATACTTTGTTTTTCTCAGATGACATCCACTTGTGATTTGCATTGGGTGTCAGAGATGATTTAGAAAGAGGTTCAATACAACACAGGATTGATTGATTGATACTGGAAAGTGTTTGTCTGTAATATCAGTTGATTCTTTGCTAAGCTCCGCCCCCTTGGTTACTGTTACTAGCTTACAAGCTTCATAATTCATTGAAATTTTTAGTAAAATAGTTGCAATGTTACACTTGCAAGAGCAAAAATGACAATGCAAAGCATTACCTTTTTTTCCTTAGAGAAATTAAACGACCATGATTAATATCTACTACAACTGTCAGTCAAAATGGAGGCAAACGCTTCTCACAATCAACCAAGAAGAGAAAAGCCTTATTTAAAGACAATTAAAACTGATAAAATGCAGGTCTTATTTTGAAAATAATTGCAAATGATATTAACAAACACAAATGATTTTGGAAAAAAAAAAGTTGGTGTAAAATGTTTTTGAAAAGTCAATTTCACCAATTTTTATATTTTTCATTACATTTTTTCCCATTACTTTTATAACTGTTTATTTAAAAATTCAGGTTTGTTTGCTTTTGTTCAATTTTAATATTTTTCATTCATTTTTCCCCCCCATTATTTTTATAACTGTTTATTTGCATATAAAGATTCAGCTTTATTTGCTTATGTTCAATTTTAATTTTTTTCATAAAATATTTTCCCATAATTTTTATAACTGTTTATTTGCATATAAAAATTCAGCTTTATTTTGCTTTTGTTAATTTTTTTATATTTTTCATTAAATTTTCCCCCATTATTTTTATAACTGTTTATTTGCATATAGAAATTCAGCTTTATTTGCTTATGTTCAATTTTAATATTTTTCATAAAATATTTTCCCATAATTTTTATAACTGTTTATTTGCATATAAAAATTCAGCTTTATTTGCTTTTGTTCAATTTTAATATTTTTTATAAATTTTCCCCCCATTATTTTTATAACTGTTTATTTGCATATAAATATTGTGCTTTATTAGTTTTTGTTCAGTTTTAATATTTCTCATTTATTTATTTATTTTTTTATAATTTGGCCATAAAAATTCAGATGTCAATCAAAGAATAAATTACACTTTAAAAATATTAAAATAAAAAAATCTTATTTTAAGTTAATTTAGTGTTTCAGTGTATCTGCATTGGCATCTGTAATAAGCAATTATTAAAAAATAAAAACATTTTATGTATGCATACATTATAACCTTTAAGCCACTTTTGAGTAAAAAAATAGGTGTTGTTTATGAAAGTATGAGAATAGTGCTTTCTTCTCTTACCAAGATTTTAATTTTCCACAAGTACCATCTGGACACTGACGTTTTTCCCATTATACAGTATACTCTGTTCAATAGACCTCAGATTGAATACAGCAAATCTTTACAAAAACACATTGTGGAATAAGAGCCAGCCCTTCATTATCTAAGCTAAAAGTAAATCAATAGTTTTTTTTTTCTCCCCTCTGCAGACATGGCACTTCATTTTCAGTTATTAAAGCATTAATCTTTTGAAGAATGTAAAAGCAGTGATGCCAGCTGTACCGTGTTCTTGGGCTTAACGGAATTACTCAAACATTTATGAGTATTGGGTAAGCGCTTCGATAAAAGAACAGCAGAACAGTCGTTTCATTACCATCAAGCAATAGATGCTCTTGAGTCACCATCCAATACAAACTCAGAGCCAAAAAAGAATCATATTCGCTCTTTGGAACAAGCAGTATCTGTCGTTGTTGATCCATGAGAGGATTTCAGTACAGTACATTGTGTTATTTTGAATGATCTACCCTCTCCTTGAGAAGTTATTGTGTCCCATTGAGTTCTAGCCCCATTATGTCTACTGCTCTGTGAGGTTTGGTTCAAGACACACTTACTCTAAGTTTCCTGCCTGTGTTTTATCAAAAATGTCACATAATGCTCATCCCTTAAAGTTTGTACAGAATAGAAGATGATGATCTCCTCATCATCGTTGAGGTAGTGGTTTGTGATAAAATAGAAATTTATATAATCAAACCAACAAGGTCAAGGCAAACCCAAAATGTGGGTTTGATAAAACCTTAGTCTCCCGTATCCAGACCTTGAGACTGACAGCTGAAGGTTGGGAATTCATAGGAGCTTTCTTTGGCCGAGGCCTGCCCGTAAGGCCGTTTGACCGACATGTCAACCAACCAATCACAGTTCGTTTTGTTTTATCGTCACGTTTCGGGGCTTGGAAATGTCCCTACAACAACAGACTGGCCTGCAACAAGTCAGCATAGAAAATCCTGATGAGATGCTCGCAGTAAACATCTGTTTGAACCATATCTCTCCTTTTTTTTAACACCCACAAGCAATTCTGGAGAACCGAACACAACACTGAATCGGCCAGCTGCAATTTGTTGTTTCATGTTTGCCAGCAAACGTGGCTGATATCCCCTTCTCAGGTACTTCACTTGATCTTCCATAATAGATAGGAGACGCACAACTAGTAAAATTGGATCTGCTGGGAATCCTTCTAAACACTGATGAAGGGTCGGTCAGGCTTGGAAAATAATACTCTTCCCAAATCCCGTCGACAAACAGGCTAAAATCTCTGCTTGTCTCGACTAAGTGCCTCAAACAAAACTCCTGGACATCTCTCAAAGAGTCTATGCCATGAACCTTGCATAGAATCCAACGTTAAGCTGCTCTTGATAAATGCTCATTGACATTCATGTAAACACGACAGTTTTTCTTCCAGAAAATCACACGTCTGAGCTTTGTTTCCCAGTGGACCAAAAATAAACACGACACTTGCGTCCCACGGAAATCCGATAAAATTCAACCAATCATATAACAGCTTCGACATTCCTAAAGTGTTTCCAGTTACAGTAAGTGTACCATATGCATCAGACGTCTAGCCAACGTTCCGTGGGCGTGAGACTAATAAAACTTTGATTGTAAGTTTTTAGATAGACTAGATGGAGATTTGTATATTTATATTTTCATATAACTGATATTATATATAAATAGATATATATTAAATATGAAATATTTAATAAATATTCATAATCATATTTTCCTTGAATATATATATATACATGCAAGGGTGTTTATATAGTGCACACATACAGTGTATACTATGTAATCAAAAACATTTATTTCAGATATGATTAATTCTAATATACATACATCATATTTCTACTGGGCTTTATTTCATTTGGTGTTTTTGCTTCACCTTAAACTTGAGTTAGTTGTCAAGGCAACATTTCTTCAGCCTGTGTGGATGAATCATCAATATTTTTGGGTTTGTTTTCCCGTAAGAGAGAAACTGTACATTTTAAATGCGTTTCTTCTATAAATCAGCTTTGTGAACTTTAAGGTGTACACTAGCAGATGGACTGCATTCCAAAACCTGCAAATATTAGGCATGAGTCACACAGGAAAATGTACACCTAAGATTTTCATTAAGTTTCAAGCTGCATCCACGCACCGTTTTTTGCTGCCTCCAAATTTGAAACTGATTTTGTGTTTCAGCGTCTACATCAGTGATTTATTTTTTTTCCAGCCAAGATTTTGTCGGAAAGGTTCTGGCAGCCGGCATCTCAGGATGTAACTTGTTTTGTATCCGGCAAATAGGGAAATATTTAGCTTTCCTCTGGCGACCCTCGATTTCAACACGTTCTGGAAAAATCCATTTATCAAAGCAATTCAAGCAGATGCCTTTGATACGTTACTTATCCCACCGCTGCCTGACATCGCAATTTGTCATTTTTCCGTTCAGAACGTGCCGTCCCAAAATAGCACCGCACAACCTGAAGGAAAACACACAGAGTCCAGAATGATGAAGCGATATCTCCAATTAAAAGTTGACCTCATGTTTGACGAGTCAGATTAGAGACTTTTAATTACAGTGTGACAATTAGTTAATTGTGCTTTTACACAGAAATCTCAGAATCTTAATTGATAGCTTATTTTGACCCGTGCTTGTTATTAAAGCTCTGTGTCCTACTCTAGCAAGCATAATATCTCATAATATTGAAAAGAATAAATGATTTGACTAATTGCAGACTCTATTGTCTTTGCTTGTAAGAAAATCCTTATAGCATGGAAAGCTAATTACATGCTTCGGCTATGCTAATGTTACAAACAAGCGAACATATTTTGAAACCTAGGTTAACCTGGAGGGAAGAAAGAGCATGCAGGAACTGTCTGAGCTCCAATCAGCTTTGTTTTGATTCAGTGAGGTTAAAGGAAGAGTTCATTATTTAATCAACCTCATGTTGTTCTAAACCCATGTGTCCTTTTTTTCGGTGCAGTGCGAATTTAAAAAGACCGTGTCATCTGCCGACAATTTCAAGTTGAAACTACATATTTAAGGTTATTATTATTATTTTGAAGGAGTCATATAATGCCAGATGCACTTTTACAAGTTGTTTGAAATGAAATGTTTGTTGGCAGTTTGTGTACACAACCACCCTATAATGATACAAATCCACCCGATGTCTGACCGTGTGACGTCACACCGTCGGAGGCCCCTCCCGCGATTGTTGATTGACAGCAGATATTAACTCCTAAGGTATTGAGGTGTTTTGTCGTTGAATGCATTAATGAACATAGCAGTAGTCATTTACTCCTTACATCTAAGTGGCTGAAGGTGCAGAGGATTAACGTTAAATTATGTTTCGTTCTGAAGGGAACACGCCCTTGTTCTACCTAAATGCGTTTGTTTGCACGAATCATTCATGATCCAGCCTAACCCACAGAAGCAGTGAGTATAATGTATTTTAATGAATCTTGGCAAATCACCTTTCCTAATAATGTGCTGATTAGCAAGTTTCACTATGAATACGGCTAAAAAAAAGATCCCCCTAGAGCGCCTCGGAAAAGAGGGGCGGGGTCAGGGGAGCTCGTGAAGATTTAAAGGGGAAGTACACAGAACAGAGTGATTTCTAAACAGCTGTTTATGACAGGGTGAAATGAGCGTTTTTTTATACAACCACACAAACGATATTCTTTCCATTAAGACCCTAAAGAATCATTTCAGCTTGTGGCAAATTGGTGTTATTATGACCCCTTTTAGGGTTTAGCTTCATTAAAAGTAATGAAATCAAAACCATGTGAATGAATCGTAATTCTTTTGAAGTGAATCGATAAACTGCATACATCAATTCATGCAGTTTGCAAAGTTTGGCTTTTTTTCCTATAAAACATCATAAGCCTAAGCAGATTTGAAAAACCGATGGTATCTACGATCGATTTGGTTCTGAAAGTTTTAGTCTGGATGATTTGCTCACAAACCGGACAGATCCATTTCTCAGTGTTTCAGGGATTAGATTGCAGTAGTTAGGATTATCACTGAAGAATGACTTAAATTAGATCCTCACAGGAATGGATGACGCAAGTTGTATGAACTTCTTTTCTGGTGCTTTTATTGTGATTTTGCTTCTCTTTGAAGCACAAAAGCTTCAAAAGCATTGCAGCTACAGCCACTTTTACTTCAATTGCATGGAAAAGAGTGACCAGCGCAATGCAAAACTGCACTTCTTTTTACTCAATGCATGAAAGAAAATCATCTTTTTGGACCAGAACGTGGATGAATAGCAAAAGTTTTGTTTGTATTTGAGTGAACTGTCCCTTTAACCTCTCAAAGAATTTCATGACCCTTTAGAATCAGCCCAAGCGAGACACAAATGAACAATAAACCGAGGCAGCACTTCAAAACATCGTCAAGATAAGTCAGAATGAAAAATAGCATTCTGTCCCTTTCTTAGCCAACAGCTACGATAACGACGTCGCTTTGCAGAGCGCGTTCTCGCAATACCTGCAGAAACGCAAATACGTTAGCATGAGAAATGGCTGAGAGACACTTTTCTTGACCTGATGAATGAATTCTGCGCGAGCGTGAGCAATGCATTTGTCTCTCGTGGAGCATTTTGGGAAATCGCTAAAGCATATCTGTAGATTTCTCTCTCTTCAGCAGCCGGCTTCAGAGATACGGGGCAGTAGTCAAATACAGATTAACCACAAAGAGACACAACGCATCAGAATCAAGGAGACGCTCACAAAGTCTGATTGGTGAGATGTTGCTCTGTATGCAAAGCCAATCGGAGCACACTTATTTACTCAACCTTCAGAGCGCACCGTGCTAATTGGAAAACGCAGTCCGGTCAGATGTGAGCGCTGTGTGTTTGAGTAATTGGCCTGTCTTGCTTCTCCTAAATAGTGTCTGCCCAGTCATTTAACTTTGAAGGGTCTTCGCCGCACACACGCACAATGTTTTGCACGCCGAGAATCAACTTTCTTTGATGTACAGTGTCATCTTGCAACCATAATTCATCTTACAAGTCCAGGGAGAAAAAGCTCAGGCTCTCTGGTCAGTGCCATCCTGGTGATAAATGACATTTCAGCTCTGCGATTCGGGCTAGCGGAGCCATTTGCTGTAAATTGATGTAAATCTTCACTGAGGTCATAATGTTTTCTTTAAAGGAGCAGTTCAGATCAAATCGGGGATTCTGTCATTACCCAAAATGACTCGCCTTCGTGGCTTCAAATGAAGTGAATGCATATGGAGAAGAATGCAGTGGTTTTTCATGCAGCCACAACAGCTGAAAGTGATCAAGGGTGTCGTACTTCAAAAAAGATGCTCACATTACTTGTTCAGAAGCCATGCGACAACCTTATATGGGAAATGTTTAATTTGTTGGCTTTTTGGAGATTGATTACCATTATGAACATCAATATTAACCAATGCATGGCTATGAACTCTTCAGCATTTATATTGATTTGTGTAGACAAAAGTGACTTCAATTCAACAAGGAATTCATCTTAAAGGAGCCGTTCACCCAAAAATAAAAAAGTTTCTTTTCTGTATCAGAACAGACTTGGGAAAATTTAACATTACTGCGCACCAATGGATTCTCAAACCTCACCACTCCAGTCCATCAAATAGCATATTGTGAATGTAAAAGCTGCATGTTTATAATAGACTAATCCATCGATAGATATTTGTAACTTCAGTATGTTACTTCTGTCTAAAATACAAGTCCACAATCCATAATATTGCTTTCTCTTGTCTCGTGCAAAATAGGACAGAAATATGCAGAGATAAAGCGCTGTTTGCAAGCAAAAAACAGTCCAATACAGTTGGTTGTTTCTTACAAGACATTAATTAATGTACTGGAGACATGTGACTTATTAGTGGATTGTTTTTATGTTTTTATCAGCTGTTTGGACTCTCATTTGTCGACAGAGGATGCATTGAAGAAGAAATTTTCAGATATGTTAAGAAACAACCTCATCTACAGTACATCTCGGAAGACCTAAAGTACTCTATGCATCTGGCGTTACCTGTTGCCATTAGCACTTGCATTCAACTGCGTCTTAAGAAAACACTCCCTTAGTGTTTCTAACAGCTTCATTTTATCCCGTCCATCAGAAACCTGGGCAGTTTGAATTAAATTTGACCGATCTCAGTGATCATTTATTTTTTTCATGTCTAGAGCTTTTTCAATTTTGGGGAGCCAAAAAGTTACTGTAACACTTGTATTCGTATGGAGAGAAAAGTTTTACTGCTCACATTTTGCTCCTTGTTAACTTTAACTCGACGGACCTCATTTAGTCAAAAGCAAGCATCGGTTTTGTCTAAGAAGCATTTTTCTAAATGAGACTATTGTTTACCACATGCTGTAAAATGGATTAAATTTGTGCTTGGAAGTGTTGAAGAGTTCTTTGCTGGTGTTGATATTTTCTTGGCATATATTGAGATCTCAGCTCCACCACCATCATTAAGTTTGCTGACGACACCGTCGTGGTGGGCCTGATCTCTGATAACAACGAGACGGCCTA
>JAUCMU010000086.1:301280-316339 GCA_032275025.1 Enteromius treurensis | reverse complement strand
GAAACAAATATTTTTTTTTCAAGCTGTGGTCATTTGATAACCTTTTATGCAATTTTACTTATCAGGATTTAAAAAAAAAAAAAATAGTTTGCACTTTTTACATCATCCAGTCTTGTTTGGCTTTTTTTTACATAGAATATTCAAATTCACTCAACAGCAGAAGTACAACTGGTTGTAAATGGGTTGAAGATTAACTATTAACTATTTACTTAACTAAATATTCACACAATAAGAGCAGAAACTAGAAAAAGCTATTGAACCTATTTAAACGAACAATTAAACCATGAAACTGTAAAATTTAGCACCCGTACTAAATAAAGCCTTTTTTTTCTTTGTTGGTTCAAAGCAATCGTATTTTTACATAATTAAAGGTCAGATACACTATTATCAACGATTGCATCACAATTCATTTTAATGTTGGTTTTTAAGATTGTTTTGCACGTTTCTTGAAAGTAAAAGTAGCATGCCCTATCATATATGGAAGTAAATGCTATCAAGCTTATTAAAGACAAGTTAGAACTAAATTAAAATAAATATAATAGAACAAAAACAAGTGAAAAGCTTTTTACATTTTCAGGATAAGTCTAACTACAGTATAGTATTCAGAAACTCAAAGTAATCGCATGTAAAATACAACACTGAATAAAATACAGATGCGGTCCAGAGCAGAGTGTTTTTTTTTGTTTTTGTTTTTTTTTCCCCTCTTGTTATATGGTGAATATCTATGAGGCAGACATTATCAGGTTTTTATACTACTTTCACTCTAATAACTCATTTTAATACCACCCTTATTTCTCATTTATCCTCGTTTTGTGACCAGTTTAAGACTTTGTTAAAAGAAAAGGGGATATATTTACATAAACATAACACATGTGGTCACAATCTCTACGACTCGTTTGAAAAGCAGATCGTGGGCATCTTCAAGACTGATCTGAATAAAAAAATCAAATGTATGCATCAGTCTTCTGATCAAATGGATACAATCAAGTCATACTGCATCACTCAAAAAGTACATAATTTTATGGATTTACATTGTTATTTATGTTGGCTTTAATATGTTCGTTAGCTTACTTGTTTGTTTTCACATCAAGTGCAGAAGTATCTGTACTGATCACGAATGTGGCAGAGCTTGATCTCACTTTCGTCAGCGTTCACAGACTAGCTGCTCCACCGAATGGTGATGGTACTTTTGTGAAATTATATTTTCAAATCGTTGGGGCTCATTGATCTTTTCCAAGTTTCCAATATCAGAGAGCTTTAGATCCTGTTAAAGCGGAACTGGCTGTGATACTAAGACAATGATTTGGATGAGTTCTTGTGAAATAGGAAGAAATGACTCATTCTTTAGGTCTTGTTGTGTAAAGCAGAACGGAGTAGGCGAAAGGTGTAAAGTGGCTGCGACTCCTGGGAGATAGTATTGTCAAATGTACCAAATATAAAATACAGCCTGCCAAAATAGTAATCTGGCTTTTTTTTTTTTGCCTTGCTTAAAAATGCATGACTTTTCGAATTGGATAATATGCAACCAAATAGCATTTGCAAGCAGATTATGCAAGCTCTTGTCTCACAACTAACTTCCAATTTCTTGAGCCCTTTTTATATAATGCAGTCATTGTTTTATCATTTCAACCCTAATGCGCTCTTTATTAAAATTCAAAGGAATGCAATAAGAAAAGAGGGAATTTTAACAAAAAGAACTGATTGCTTCTAAGTCTTTTTATTTTTCTAAATTGAGGGCATCTGTATTTTAATTTTGTTTTAAAATGTGTTATTTATTTATTGCACAGGTCTGGATAAATTCTGGCGATGACAAATTGTAAAGTTTATTTGTGTGAGATTCTTCTCTAATTTATGGGTGGATGAGTAACATCTCTCTCTTCTCGCACAGGTTAACAGGATTTCAGATGCCAGCGCCTGTCACAAGTACCGGATCCATATTTTCCCTGCGTCTCACCAGCGACTTTGCTGTAAGCGCCCATGGATTTAAAATATATTATGAAGGTAAGGAATGTAACACAGCTTTTAACTTTCTCTTCTATGGTTTTTGAGATGCAAATTGCACATTGTAACGGTTAATTAAAACCTGTTTTATCACATAAGTGTTTGACAGCAGGCAGTGGGTGTAGAGCTAGAGAAGTGAAAAGCCATGAATTCATTCCTTAATACTCTAATAATAACTATTATTAAAGGGGACAAATTCTAGTTTTTAATGTATACCCCCCCCCATGTTAGTCATGGTTTCTTGCAGAAGTCACACTAGTTTTGCTGTTGTAGGACTTTTATTTGTAAAATATCCCTATTAGGATTGGCTCTGTATGATTGCCGATTAATTGTTCAGGTTAATTTATTAGAGGGTATTTTATTCTAGTCATTCCTAGTTCTTTGCTTTTATGCTGCTATTTGCGAGGGCATTGATAGCTGGATTGCAACAGCACTGCTAGTGTGTTCTGGAAAATTGTTAGTTCTTTGTTCAGGATGTGGACTGCTAGGAGACAGACAGCAGAAAGATGGATGTTAAAATCATTTTGTGCTGCTTGTAGTCCTATTAGCTTGAAAGTGAAAGGAAACCCAAGTCAGAACGTCCTGTGCTGAGTTTGATGGGTGTGTAGTTTTGAATTCTATTGTGCATTAGACTGATTTTTCATTATATAGGTACCCTTTAAAAACAGCCTAATGTTGTCTGTCTGTGGTCAGCCTAGTTTTGGATCCCTTATTTCAGCCCAAATAACTCAGTTCACCGAAAAGGGAATGTTTAATATCTGAGCAGATGTTGTGCTGCACCATCAAGTTTAATTTCAGCCCCTGGCCATGATTGGTTGAGTTTGTGAGCGTCTGGGTCATCTAAACCCTCAGCGACTGTCATTTCTCAACCGCTCGCCATCTTCCATCACTCTCTCCACCTGTTATCCTCCTGACCTGACCACAGCATGGCGCCCCATCTGCTCCATCTTTACAGTCTGAATTATTCAGTCCCATTGACCAGCCTGGGCTTTGGCTCATGCTTTTGTGTTTAATGTGCTTCTGAATTTTATGGGTTTTGGAATATTAATCCTGTAGGTTATTGCACTCCAGGGCCTGGGATTCCCACTGAATTCACAACGACTTTGTCTAATCGTCATTCAATTCCATAGATTGATGTGCATAATTGACGAATTTGAGACTCCTTTGAGCTATTTTAAGAGATATATTGCTGGGGTATTTTGAACTGTTGTTAGATTATTATTTGAAGTATGTTGACCACTGTAATGATCTTGGGGTTCTACTAGTTTCTACATTAGTTTGGTTATTGCAAAGTCCAAAGAGCCCACCTGGCCACTATTATTATTTTTTTTTTTGGCACGTTTGGTGGGGAGTGTTTTTTTTTTTAGATATTTTTTTATGGATTCTGGGTAATTCTCCCTAAGGCTTTATGAAATTGTCAATTAGTCCAAACATGGGTCAGCCTACAAGGTGTCTCTAATGTTTGTCGGGTGTTTTAGGTAGTTGCTAGGTCTTTTCTAGGGTTTCTTGGAGGGTTTCCATGAGATTGCCCCAAAGTAATTACATAATATTATCATGTCCCAACATGGGCCAATGATTACAATGTGACCGCCATAGTCGCCAGAGCATTTTAGGTAGTTGCTGGGTGGTTGAAATCTCCTTGATATTCGTGTCCTCTTTATGAGTCCTAACATAAATCATTCGTTTTTTGCATAGTTTTTATCGTGTTCTTGGAGGTTGGTAGGGTAATTTAGATTATTGATTGATGATTGTGCCACAAGTCTCTTTGATAATCTTGGGGGTTAATAAGTGAATACGTGTAGGGCAGGGTCTTCTAAATAGTTGGTAGTGTATTTTGAATGGACTCTAGTTGATTGCTCTTTGGTCTATTCTTGAAGGTGTCTGCATCAAAACATTAAGACTAAAGAACCCACCCATGTCTTAATGATTTTAGTAGAGCTTGTAGGATGTTCTTTGAAGTTTTTGTGGTGTTTTGCAGTTATTTTAGTCCACCAGGTAAAATTATGTGTCAAATTATTTGTGTTAAATTAGTAAAGGTTCCTTTTTTAGAATGGTTTGTTGGGGTTTCTAGGTAGCTGCAAGGTTGCTAGGGTATTTGGTTTAAAAATGTTGGGTTTCTATGATATTATTGGAGTTTTATAAGTCTTAACTTTGGGTCAATGAGCCAAAATAACCCTTTTTTGTTTGTGGGATGTTCTAGGTAGGCTGTCCTGGGAAATTGTATGTCTGATCCATTAGAAAAGCAAAACAAAAGACAACTCTTGTCAACAAGCCCTGTGATTTCAGGTATAATTTGTGTCTATAGTGCAAACAGTGAGGGGTTAAGGGTTATGACTCTCAGCAAGCAGCAATAACAAGGCATTGGTTCGTGTCCAATGGTTTTAATGTACTAGTGATTCAACATTTATGAGATAGAGATGGACACACACCAGGGGAAAAGAAATCTCATTTTGGTTCCTGTCAGTTTTCCGTCACGTCGGAACAACTGAAACCATGTTTGACAGTCAGTGCGTGCGCTTTGATTAATGTGTCTATCGCCATCCGGTACGAGTCAGCTTCTGACTGTAGAGTTAGATGCAAAACCTCAACCTTTCTTTCTGCCCTTCAATTGAATGCCAATGACTCTGGAAATACCATATGTCACGATCAACATGCTAATGTTCAGTCATCACAGCATGCATTAACGGTCCTCCCTGCAGAGCCTCTAGCCATCTAAATGCTAGGACAGGCCAAAACATTGATTCTGAAACATTTTCTGGGATGACTAAGGAACGCTCGTTTATGGAAATTTGAGCAAAACTAAAAACACAGCAGAAATGGCAGCACTCTTTGTCTTTTGTTGCAACCTTTGGAATTTGCTTCTCATGGTCTATTGCGTCGTAATGTCTCTGAAATACAATACACTCTGTGGTGACCCGTGAAATCTGCCTGTCTCTGGGTTCCTGTTGGCCCCGTCCCAATGGATCCTGTGAAGGTTTTTGGTGGTGTTTGCGGATTGCTTGTATGCAAAAACAGCTCAATACAGTAGTTCTGAATGCACCGAGACTCGTGGCACGCTCCCAGGGAAAGATTGCTGTGTGCTGAAGTGTGCTCAGCATCGTAATATAGACCCTCTGACAAACTTCCATCATCTTCAAGGGCAGCAAAGTCATTAGATGTATAGAGGGATGAATGGCTCATCTCCTGGGATCAGCCGGTGGTAATTACCGCCGCTACTATACTCTCAGCGCTCAGTCCAGATGTATGAATGTATATAATTTTATCTGAGAATAGATATTAACGGTGATCTGTGCAAATTTTGCAGCATGAGAGGCTCATAATTGCAGAAATAATAATTGATTCCCAACAGGTCAGTGTGTCTGCCAATTATTTATTATTTATAAAAAAAAAATTTTAAGCTTAATTTTCTCCAACTCCTACATATATTTTTTAACCAAATTGATTCTCTAATAGACCTTACCTTTGTATTTAATGGTTATTATGGTTATAAATAAGTCTAAAGGCTGAGCGAAGACCGCTGATAATGGCAGTTCTATTTTCTCAGATTATTTCAGATAAAAGTGTTCTTATAGTGTTTCTGTTGGTCTTTTCACAGACACTTTGGGAGCTATTATGAACATCTCCAGAAAGCGCAAGTGGGATCAAAATAGCGGCCATTTCTCATAAAAAGAGAGCTGGGGTCAGTCGCGAGGGGCTCTCTCTGTTCAGTAGAATCCATCGGAGCTGTTTCTGATTGAAAAGAATATCCCTGGTTCAATACAAGTTAAGCTCTATTGACAGCATCTGTGAAATGCTGTCGATTACCAAAGAAAATTATTTTTACGCATCCCTTTTTTTGAAGACAAACGTTTGTGTTTACTGGAATGCACTTGTATTTGAAGTCTGTTTTGCAAAAGGGTTTAGATGCAGATAATCTGCAAAAATGTATATTAAGTAGTCATCTTAAGTGCACTACTTGGACTACTTGCCTGGCAAAATAACTACTTGTTATTCCTTCCATCAGCGCTTTGCAGATTTGCTTCTGTCTCCTTGCATGAGAATTTACCATCTTCACAGTCATGACAGGAGTTGTGAATTGAATGTTAAATGACGTAAACAAGATTAGTAAGTGACCCTACAACCATAGTCTCATAGTATCATCATGTATATGTTTAGTGATAGTGACTATCCTTTTAAAATGATCTGTTGTAATGCTTTTCTTTAACTTTTTGCCTCAGATTTTAGTTGCAAGTGCATTACTGTACACATGCATTTGTTTGTTTGGTAATTAAAAGTACAGTATTAAAGCATGTACATGTATGTACACAGTCAGTGCATTGTATTAAATTAAAAACCCCTTGTAAAGTGGGTCGATTTGGTTTCTCAAGATGAGGCACAAGCAATTTCTGTCTACACTGACAGCAGGTCACAGATTCTGTCCATGGAGCATAAGTTGTACTGAATCGGGAACATTATTGGATACATTGGCAGCAACAGTCAGGCTAGTGCTTCCACAGTCCTGTAACTGTCAATGCAGATCACCCAACAACATTAATTATGACAAAGAGGTCTCGTTTGTCACGAGTGCTGGAGGTATAACCTGCCGTGAGTGTTTGTGACAGGCCACATGCCATGCTCATGTCATGTTTATGTTTGTATTTATTGTGGAAGCTGTCATGTTAAGAGATGACAGCTAAAACAGCACACTATCCTGCTGTGCTCTATAAATCAGACGCTTGTTGCAAAGGCCTCCGCGATGGATGCAAAGGTGTAAACAAGAGGATTGAGCACTCCAAATCTTAGCAGTTTCTTGGATGGTTATCTGTGGAGTGATGCTTCAATGGTGCTCAGTGACCGCCACAAATCTGTGCGTAGTATTTCTTCTAGATGATACAGTGTTTTCAATCCATTTTACTTTCCTAATGTGACGTTTCTGAGTGAAACAGGATAGTCTGTGATTTAAAATGCTTTGTTTGGTATTCATTGGGTTGAAAAAAAGTGGTGTTAGATTGGAAGATCGATTCTGAACTGTAAAGTGTTTTTGTGTATGCATTTAAATGTAATTTATTTTGATTTGATTATTATCTGGCATGCGGATGTTTTTTAGCCGTTGCAGTTTTTTTTGAAGGGTCATTTACAGCAATATAGGCTTATTATGGAAAAACATTTCCCATATCATTTGTTGTGTGTCCAATAATGCAGTATTTTGGCCCAAATTCATTAGCCACTAGGGAGAAGCCAGCCAAATTAGACCGATGCCAGCATGAACAGGTTGCTGGATATCCTCTCATCCTACGCAAAGTGAAAGAAAATATGACCCAGACTAGAATAAATATTAATATAGAGCATGGAGCCATCGAAAGCAACTCATGTTGATTGATATTTTTGATGTGATATTGTTGGGGCTATGCTGTTAAAAATGGATAGATGGAGCAATGTATCGTTTGGGTCTATGCTAGTTTTGATGGATGAATTGATTAATTATTGCTTGATATATGGATTTATTGATTAGTCATTGATGAATGAATAGATTGATGGATGGAGCAGTATTTTGTTGAGTCTGCAATTTATGATGGATGCATGATTCATTGAATGAATGGCTGAATGTTAGATTGATTGATGGATGAATGGATAAATCATAGATGGATTAATAAGGGTTTATTTATGGATGGAGGGATGGATGGATGGAGGATAGATTGGAGCAGTAAGTTGTTCTGTCAATGCATTTTTTGATGGATGAATGATAGAATGGTGGATAGATTTGTGGGTGGATCGATTTATAATACTGTAGATTGGTAGATGGATGGATGGATCAGTGTAGTGTTGGACCTAAGCAACTTATGAATGGATTATAGATTGATAGATGGATGGACTAGTAGATTGCTGGGCCTGTATGATTTGTGACGGATGGATGGGTGGGTGGGTGATACACTGATAGATGGATGGATGGAGCAGTATAGTATTGGGTCTGTATAATTCTTGATGGATGGATGTGTAATAAACCCATAGATTGATTGATTGATAGATGATGGACTGATGGATGACTGTTGGAGTGAGCAGTGTATTGGGCCTATGCAGTCTAGGATGTATGGATGAATAGATAGATGGATAGATAAAAGTATGGATAGACAGATGGACAGTTTGTAAATTTGTACAACAAAAAAATACTAGTGTTGAGTCTTTGGTGTCCAGAGTAAAATCTACCCTGTAAAACAGACTAGTTCAGAAGTGCTGCTGTATTTCACATCAATAAGCTTCTATTTCCACAAATCACAACTCCTGAGTAGCAATTGCAAGGAATGGCCTCTTTCTAAAAGTAATTTCCAACTCCAAATGTCGCCCTCCACCAGTATCCTGCCCATCAGGCCGAGCGCTTGTGGCACAATCAAACAAATGCCTTTGTCATGTCTCTGTTTGTATTTGAGTTTTTTTTTAGTCTGCTGAGGGACCAGGTTTGTAATTGCTTCTTTAGATCAGGGGGAGAAAAATAAATAATCCTGTCTCAAAGGTACGACTTCAACACACTTTCTGTACTAAGGCGGATTCATTTCCACTCCGGGCCATTTATTTGACTGCCATAATATAGAAAGCCAACCTGTCGTAATGAACAGGAAATGCCTCCATTACCCCAGATCAGGGGCGTAAAGCTCAGTGGGACTATACTCGAGCAGAGATGAGCTGACAGATGTGCCGTGTTCCAATGCAGAGAGTCACACAGGAAAACATAGAGAGTGAGCGATGATAGTCGCGATGGCATTTGATCGACTTCAACTGCTTTCGTTTAAGCAAAGGAGCTCCCGGTCGCAAACCGAATGGAAAACGTGTTTGCGCAAAGCGTTGGTGCCAAAGTGCACGCTTTGTTGTTAAAGGTAGATTAAGAAAAGTAGGATCTGTCTCATTGAGTGACATGGAGATAATGGTCTCGCTGGTGTGAAGTGACTGGGTTTTAAGATGCTTTAAGTCTAAGACTTTAGAGCACAAATTGAGATGAAATTAATGGTTCACTGACTGTGTACCAGGGAGCAAATGCACTGCCATATCATTCTAGCTGCTAAACGCCTTCTATAAATCATCTGCTCAAGTTGTAATTTTGCACGTCTGCCTGTTTTTAAGGGTCACTTTTTATACTTGCATAATTCTAATGCAGAAGCACATTAGTGAAATGCATTAAAGTGCCTTATACTTTCTAATGCAAAACTGTAAGGACCTTTAAAAGACATTTTTTGTGTTCTTCACATGCTGCGCAGATGCTATTATATGCATTTTCTTTCTAGATGACATCAATTCTTTAATTCATGGTGCCATGTCCTAAAATCCAGTGACTTTTATTTCTGTGCTGACTTGAATCAAAATACAGCATGTTGGGTTTCTAATGTCACAATGATTTGTGAAAAGGCGTTTGTGTGGGTGTTTGTGGCACAAAAAAATGACAAATATTGTAAAAAAAAAAAAATAAATAACGCAAGTAAAGGCATTTCTGAAGTGAAAAAAAATAATAAATCTGTTCTTTGGAATATTTCTATGCTGCAAAAAATCCTAAAAAAAAAAAAAACTGCACGTGCTTTCTACAGAAATATGAAGCAGCACAACGGTTTTCAACGTGGTTTCTGAAGGATCACACAGAAGACTAGAGAAATGTTGCTGAAAATCCAGCTTTGCATCACAGGAATAAATATGTTGTAAAATACATGTAAATATAAAACTGTTGTTTAAAATTTAGATTTTTTTATTTTGTTTTATATATATGAAATAGAAAATTTTCACCACCCCCCAAACCATAATAGTTATCAAACTTCAAATAAAGTCATTTTCACATACTATATAACTGATTAGTTTTGATCAGCGGGCAGCGTAGTGCGACTGAGGATTGAAATGGAATTTCATGATGGTGGCAGGTGCTCAGAGCGGATGTTTGCTGGTTTAAATCAAAGATAAGCGAGCTTAACATATCATATCCAGACATGTGTCCCTGAGGATTAGAAATGTGTCAAAGCGGGAATATGAGTCCAACGTCAGATGTCTGAGAAATGACACTTTTTATTTTTTTTTAAATAGATAAGTATCTTTTTTTATTGCAGTAGGGTGTGGCCTTTTTGTTTCTTGCACACATTCATTTTTAATTCATTGTTTTCTTTATTTTTTGATGAATAACTCTCTAATTGGCCGGTTATAACCAGCAGAAATCAGCAATGCATTAAGAATAAAACCGCCCTCATTACCTGGCCCTTAACTACGTCTGATTTTGGCATCTTCTCTTTGTCTCTTCTCAGAACTACTAAGCAGTTCTTGTGGGAACCCAGGAGTCCCTGCCAAAGGAATCCTGAATGGAACAAACTTCAATGTGGGAGACAGAATCCGGTATCACTGTGTGGCTGGATATACCCTGGACGGCCACGCACAGCTGACCTGTGTCACCAGCACGTCTGGTCTAGCCGTGTGGGATTTTCCTATTCCCATCTGCAGAGGTAAGAAGTGACGGATAAACGCTTTGGGAAAACGGCGCTTCATTTTCTGGATTCTTGGTTTTCTGAGGATGAGCTGTTTTTATTAAAAGGAGGCCTTCACTGCTTTTGTAGAGCATCACAGGGCGTTATTGCATTTGGTCACGCTTAAAATGACTGAATGTCATTGCATTAGATGATAAAATATCAAGGCAATTGTTTTTTTCTGGAAATGATGCACACGCTTTACTCAGAACTAATTTTTATTTTTATTTTTTTAATAAAAATGACATTTATCCAACTCCAACTAAGCTATACAGTTAAAACAACAATGATCTTTTTCAGTCCTTTCGTTATATGCAACATTGTCTGAAAATCCTTTACCTAATTTGGTATTACTGGTCAAAAATGACTGGCCTTTGCTTGGAAATCTCACAAGATGGATACATTATGCTTTTATCAACCTGTTTTCTTTGGAGTAGCATAGGTTTTGTATTTATTTTTGAAACTCGTTACATTGACCTGAGAATTTCTGATTGAGAAAAGCATTATTTATGTAGAATTTTGGCAATATTTACTCAAAACTGAGGTGCATGAGCTCACATAAGTGAGGCTTATGATCAATCAGTTCCAAAAAGAAATACATAATGTATTAACTTACAACACAAGTAATAGTTTTTATTAAATCCAATTTAATTTCAGGTTCGTGAATATAATGATACCTTATAGACGGCAATAGTTAAGCATATCATTATTTTTCATCATTGAATCATTGGAGTTCTGATTCACAGAAATAAATCAAATAATTCCAGGTTTTTAAAACACACTATTTGTACATCTTTTTTGTTTTTAGATTGAGACCAAAATCACACATATTTATCCCAGCTCTATAACTAGTTTGTGTTTTGATGATTGGATATCTGGTCAGACGTTCACACAGGTGTCTTGATAGTGGAAATTGACATAAATGAATATATATGTGACACAACCATTTGCCAGCCACAGAGTATTCAAATACTAATTTTATCTGCATGCCTACGTGTTAAGATGAAACTGCATTTGAAGACGTTTAACAAACGTCTTTTGAAGTGTTTTTTCTTTAAAACGGCACTTGCTTTTGAAATGTTATCTAATGCGTTGAAATCCAGATATTTTAAATTGTGGCTTAAGTGTCCAAATGCTTCTTGGGGGCCACAGATCCTTTTGTAAGCAGCATGTTGGCTCAAAAAGGGATCCGGCTACTTTACTGTAAGCCCGGAGTACTGTGACTTTGGCTTTGATATATGCGGCTTTTATATTATTCTGTTTTGTTGAATTTCAAACGAATGCTGTTTTTAACTTGTATTGTGCTTAAAATTCTCTCTGCTTCTCATTTGTCTTTCTGGGATTGCTTTAGATATGGTGATTTATGAAGTGTTCTGCAGCGCCTGCTGTAAAATCCTGCAGTTCTTTTGCATTAGTCTTCTTTTGCATGGCGCAATCAAACCTGAGTCGCCCCAGCGGGAAATGCCAGCGTGTGAAATACGGAAATATACAGTTAATAATTTAGGTGTTGCTTTAATTATCAGCATGAGAAACTTTGAAGTGCACTCAGGTATTGTGCGTCGCATTTTAAGTTTTGTAATGTGACGCGTAATTGAACTGAATAAAGATTAAATATGCTATATCCCAAGGATATGTGAAAAATGAGTACTGCTGTATCATTTGTGCTTAATGAAAGATGAGCAGGACTCAAAACATATCGATGAAAGGTACTTTTTGGTGTAGAAAAGACCTCATTAAAAACAGCGTTTAAACCAGCAAACATGTTTGATGTATTATAGCCTCACATCTTCTTATTAGTTTTGCTTCAGTAGCTTCTAGTTGGCTGAATGAAGACAGAAACCGTATTTCTGACTCACCACTTAGTTTATGAAATTCTCTCTAATTGGGTTTGAAGTCTGCAGCGTCAAACTATTTCAACTCTTTGATTTGAGTAAACTCAGAAGTTGCTAACACAGATAACACTGTATATTTCCTTCCTGGTTGAGTTCTGCGTCGGTTGTCAGTTAACACCTGCTGGTACAGTAGATACTGTGACCAAACCATCTGTGGGCAAAAAAAAAACATCTTTCTACATTGATGGCAATTCAAAGTAATGGTTGAAAGGCAGTAACAACTTCAGGTTCATTTGAAGTTGCAGATGAAAGATGGTTGGTTTGGTGAGTCATCTCAGCTGATTCGGTCAAGCGTTTCCTCGAGGGATACTGTCCTGCAAAGTTTTTGCTCCAACCTTAATCAGGCACACCTGAACCAGCTAATTAAGCTATGCAAGATTATTAGTAGGCTACAGGCAGGTGAGATTGATCAAGGTACTCTAGGAGCAAAACTGTGCAGGACAGTTCAGAAACACTTGTTTAGATCAATGACTCTGACCAGATGTTTGGAGGTTTGACCATGATATACAGAAGGGTTTATTAGACATTTTGGGGAGACACAGTGAGTGAAAAGGGAAAGAGCTTGTATATCAATATTAATCCTGTAAATATTTTGCCATGTTACACTCATTGTTACATTTCTTTTTTGATTACATGTCACCCTAAGAATGCATTCAAATGCAAAATAGTTGCAACATTTAAAACAATGATAGCCAGTTATGGCAATGTTAATTTAACATTGCCATAATTAATCAAATTGATTAAATAGCAGTGAATCATCTTTGTACCAAGTTTGGTTAATAATAGTCTGGTACCTGAAATTTGATAAATGAAGCGCATGTACTGTGCTTACAACTACCTTTTCCTATTAGGTTCAAATATGTACACTTAAAGTACTAATTTGTACCTTTAAGGTATGAAAATGGACCATTTTGGTACAAAATGTACCTTGTGAAAAGGTACCCGCCCAGTGACAGCTTTTGTATCTTTATTTCGGAGAGTGTTGGGAATGTTTGTGATGTTTTAATGGTTTTAGTTGGTTCATTCAGCCGCCAAAACCCTCTAAGATCCCCCAAAACAAACTTTATGACCAACTAACCATCTTTTAGGTGGGTTTAAGATGCTATTTTCTAGTATAGTATTTCTAGTAATTTTTAGGATAGTAGATCCCTGTCATACTCCTAGCATGATTAGCATGCTAGCTTCATCAGAGAGACTAAATGGATGTCTTTTTAGAAGTTTAATTAATGTTTTATCAAATGCAACACATGAAAATTGGTCTGACGTTGATGTGATTTATCCCAAAGTGAATCTGGATGATTCACAAGAGAGAATAAATACTGCCAGCTCTGTCTTTGAGTTTCATTCAGCGAAACGAAGAACGTGTGGCCTTGTTGCTACAGCCAAATCAGTCAAACCCAGAAATGAATATATATTACACAATTTCTGACCCCGGGCTTTTTAGCCCATGCTTTTTCATCTTCGGGCAAGGGATGCTGATCTTCTTTGATGAGGATATCTGAGCCTAGAGGCTTGCCCCTACTCACCGTCCCCTCTGGATGTCATTAAAGCTAACTATATTGCCAGTAAATGCAAAGAAAACAGAAATTTAGCTTGAATGGGAGTCAGGTCTTACGCCATGCGCGGCTGCTTTGTGTTTATGCCAGCTGGGAGGAAGACCTGTGATGAATGCAGGTCTCGGGAGGTCACGATGCAGCAAGAATAATAGACCTGTTGGCTGTGTGCATTTGAGATAATACTTGGTTTTCGCTCTAATGCTTTTAACTTCATCAGAGAATTTTTAATAGAACATACCAACCTTGTTTTAATGTAAGAGTGACCATGGGTCTTGGGTGCGAGTGTTTTTTTTTTTATGCTGTTATGTGAGCATTAGTCAATGTTATAATTTTTTACATGGAATCAATAACTTTAAAACAAGAAGTACGTACTGTAGCTTAAAAAGAAACATTCTCAAAACTTTGGTTAATGTTAAGGTTTTGTCAAAGTTATAAACAAACGTTCTTCTAAAGTAGTGCCTTTAATAATGTTCTTAAAGTGATATATTAGCATATAAGCATATTGCCCTCCCACTTGTTGGTCTTTTCACGTTGGTCTAAATGAAAACGCAAATTTATTCTTTGCCACTAGGTGGTGCTTTTGTAGCTGTAAAATAGCATTTTCCCGGGGAACGCTGTGCTCACAAAACTGCTTTATCAGGCATTACAGGCATAATGAAATTAAGTGAGACCAATTGGACCAATCACCGCAGATTAGCATCATGCGAATCAGGGGTTTGGAAAAATGAATCATTGAGCGAATCGTTTGGGAGTTGTTGATCAATGTAAGGTAAAAATAAATGCATATTATAAGACAATGAAAGTGTGTTTTTGACCTTGCATGGTTCTCAACCTATTGTTGGGGACTCCCAAAACCACAATATAAAACATTCATTAACCATAATGGGGCACTCTAAAATATTAGTACAAAATGCTATTTATTTATTGTTGGTGCATTTTATTTGACCCTGTGCTGTGACACTCTTATTAACTCAGGTGCTGTCCATTTCTTCTGATCATCCTTGAGATGGTTCTACACCTTCATTTGAGTCCAGCTGGGTTCGATTATACTGATTGGACTTGATTAGTAAAGCCACACACCTGTCTATATAAGACCTTACAGCTCACGATGCATGTCAGAGCAAATGAGAATCATGAGGTCAAAG
>JAUCMU010000086.1:281213-299285 GCA_032275025.1 Enteromius treurensis | reverse complement strand
GCTCAAAGGCAAATCGGTCTCTCTGGCGAGTTCCCATATGTAACGTCGAAGTGATTCGACTGAAAGGGTAACTTACTGAGCCCTGCTGGAAAAAAAAAAAAAAAAAACGGTTTATGCTGGTTTAAGGCTGGTCGTTTTGCTGGTTTATGCTGGTTTAAGTTGTTTTGGTTGCTGGTCCTTTGCTGGTTTATCCTGGTCCTTTTTCAGCATGTGACCATCATAAACCAGCAAATAGAGCAGCATAAACCAGCAAAGGACCAGCTTAAACCAGTAAAGGACCAGCTTAAACCAGCAAAGGACCAGCTTAAACTAGCATTCCAGTATCAAAACACACCTAACCAGCATATGCTGTTTTTTTCAGCAGGGTTTGAATTGCAATGTTACTCAAAATGAAACCTTTTTATGAAGTGATTATATATTGTTGGAAATGTCATCTTAGCAGGGTGATTGTTTTGAACTAAATGCATAAAAAAATGCATAATTTAATTTTAGCTTAGCTTGCTAATCAGTTAGCACAAGCAGGCTAGCTGAATGCATAAAAAAAAACTTAACTGTATGACACCTGTAGCAAAACTCTGTTGACAGAAGCAGCTTGATGTGTTTATGCTTTTTAACTGTGTTTAAACATCAAACTCTCCGTGGACTGTCACTTTTAATTACATCACTGCTTTAACAACTAGTTGTTGAGTTTAGTAGTGTACACAAATTTAAATGACAATACGGTTGTCACTTCCTGATTTTTAGTGGGTAATTCACTTACAGAATATGCAAATCACTCCCCTAGTGTGCTTCATGTGCACACTAATAAAAGCACCTAGCTCATTATGGTTTGCAAACATGGCGATGCCGGTATGAAATGGAGCTGTCTGTGTCACAGTGGGAAATCTGACCCCTAACAGCTCCCCACACAAAACAGTGCAAAACAGATGCTCATATGCATGATTATGCTAACAATGCACTTGTGCTGACTTTTAAGGAACCACATTTTTTTTAATTGTAAAGGAGGAGAAGGTTTCATAAATATATACATTTTAATGTATGAAGCACTATCTGAGCTCAGTAGGTGTCCCTCTAAAACTTGATTTGTGAACTGATATTTACCCAGTAATGCGTCATTTACTTTTTGATTCATTTGATTTCTGTTTGTCCTATAGATGGATACACAACAGATGACATCGAGTTTTACTGGAAAGGAGGAGAAAATGCAGTGACTGGCGTGTCGCGTATCGAGCTCCCACAGTTCTCCATTGTGGACTACAAACTTGTATCCAGAAATGTTGTCTTTTCCACAGGTAAAATAGCAAGACAAGATAAAATAATCAAAATGTAAGCAAAAAAGAAATAAAATAAAACTCAAAATAAAACATATGAAGTGACAAATTATTCATATTTGCAATCTTGAGGTCATGACCCCTTAAGATGCATAGGATTTTTTAGCATTACAGAGCTGCACTTTTATATTTAATACAGTAAGTTGATGTTCTTGTGCTTAAAATATTCTGTAAAATGTACATGTAATGTAAAATGTTAGTCCTAGAACTTTTTTCTATGATTATTATTATTTGTGCAAGGCAGGATTTAGCACAATAATTTGCATAAGGAAAGTCAGTGAAAGGGGGCCCAAACCATTTGTTACCGTTCTTGTTACAGAGGCAATAACAATAAAATTGATTAAATACTAAAATAGTAAAATGTGTTGTCTTACGAGTGTAATTTGCTAGTCATGTAATTACGCCTGTGATCAATTGTATAGCTTAGCTCAGAGACATGGGTAAAAAAGCGCAAGGTTGCAAGAAGTTTACTACCAAAACAGACTCTGGTATGAAATGTGTCTGCACAAAATGTGCTATTAGAATGGTTTTTGTAGCATTTTAAAGCTCTGACCAAGCTGGAAATGCAAACTAACGGTATTTACAATGCAGAAAAGTGCTGATTTCTACAGATGGTAGCGTTTTTCTATTCTGATTGTCCTGTTTTCTGGCCTCACCCTCATGAGAATGGTATTCCCATGTACAGTACCACTTATTTGAAAAGCTGCCTAATTGGGGCCTGTGCATCAGATATCTCTCTTCCTCATGGTAGAACAGACCAGTAATAATGGAGGACCAATTACCACTCTATTTCCTCAAGCTTCTAAAGAGAAGAGCAGAGATGGAAGGGGGGAGAGAGTGAGAGATGGAGTCAGAGAGGGGAAAAAACAGCCACTTGATACAAACCATCACATATTCATGAGGTAGAAGGCCCGCTGCATAAATTATTCTCTTCTAAAACGAAGGCATTCATAGAGGCAGTGCTTTAATGATTATTCCCCATCCTGAATTAACGACACACAGAAAGAGACTGGCTAGCTTCTGTACATAGTGAAAAGGATTATGGGAATTGTGAGGTTTTGATTGAGGAGGATGTGACTGTACTGCTGATGCCATGATCAGTAGGAAAAAATGTCAGAATTCATGTCAGCCATCTTTGGGTCCAAATTGTTTGTAGAAACTACAACGCCTACCAGCAGATGCTAACTGACCCAGGCTAGCCAGCCAAACCTTGACCCCTTGACCAGCCCAACACAGCAACATTAACTCGACCAATGCTGTGAGTTTAGGGGCGGGACTATTTATTTTTTGGGCAGGTATAAGATGAGCTGAGAGTTGCATAGTTTCTTGGTGTCTGTATGTATTTACATGATTTGTGTGGGTTTTTGGGAGGTATAAGTAATTAGTCTAAAGTATGTGTAGGTAGCTTAAGTTCATCACGTAGGTTTACGTAGCATGTTTTTATAGACTGTGATGTGTGCACAGGTTGCATAATGTGCATCTGTAGGTTGTGTTATGTGTGTAGGATGTGTGATTTTGTTCATAGGTTGTGTGCATGTTTGGGTGTGTATATGTGTCTAGGCTTGGTATTTGTTATCTGTTTTTTTCACCTCCATAAATAACTAAGCAGAGATCACTTGTTTATTTTTGCATGCTACTGGTATAATTAGGCATTATGTGTTCATATTAACTTCTGTTCTTTGGATTAATGAGTCGATCAGGGATGAACAATTTACCTTTTACCCATCAAATCCCTAACCCCTTCATCAGTGAAAGCTTTTGTTAATAGTGTCAATAGTATAGCAACATTTTTAACCACAGTTCACATTCACTTTCAAATCAAGCAGCTTTCTGGGAGCTTTTGCATGATCAACTTTAACATTGATACATTTTTCACCTCCTCACAAATTCCTATTTGTGTGGGTTCCAAATGATATTACTGCATTTTTCTACACAAATTCACCAAACAGTGGTAAATGAGGCCAAACCTTAAATGAAAATTATGTCAATAATTACTCACTCTCATGTTGTTTCAAACCCGTAAGACCTTTGTTTATCTTCAGAACACATTCAAGACCCAGAATGTTCATACATGTCGTGGTAGTGTTGTGAACGTGCCTCAAAGACTGAAACGGAAGAGAAGAAATTGTTGAATAAAATCATTATTTTTGTTTCCTTCGCACACAAAATGTATTCTTATAGCTTCATAAAACTTGCAGTTGAACCACTGATGTCAGATGGACTATTTTAACGATGTCCTGACTACCTTTCTGGGCCTTAAATGTATCAGTTGCGTTGCTGTCTATGGAGGGTCAGAAAGCTCTTGGATTTCAGTTTCATAATTTGTGTTCTGAAGATGAATGATTGATCTACAGATTTGGAACAAAATGAGAGTGACTAATTAATAACAGAATTTTTGGGTGAACTGTCCCTTTAAATAAATCTGTTGACAAGCGCAATTTCCAGGTCTGTCTTGAGTCCTGGACCAAAAATGTCTCCTAATACAACAAAATATGAATGAGGAGTTATCTGATGTTGTTGATTTAATTTATTTGTTGACTGTAAATTTATTTGATTTTGTGTCTCAAATCAAATATAAAAGTGTCTGACATAAAATGACAGCACATTAGATATGTAGTTAGAATGAATTTGCCCTCATAAAATAAGAATGCAAATTAGGATTGATCTGATAATTTCACAATTCAAAGTATGAATCAAATTTGAACATAATATGACAGTATATTAGTAATGTAATTAGAATGAATTTGCCCTCATAAAAATTTAAAAATGCAAATTAGGATTAATTACACGGGATGAATATTACTCATATTAATTTTAATATTAAAAGTGAGTTTCTGACACTACTGTGTTGACATATTTCCAGTTGGAAAAGGATGTTTGGAGAGGATATTAATCTGCGGTAGTAGCATTTCATTGAAGAATCTCTAATGTGCGCTTTATTTATTTATTTATTTATTTTTTCAACTTTTAGAAGCGTTCTATCGAATATATGGCTTCAAAACTAATAGACATGGACTACAAGCCATAAAAGTCAAGTTTTGATTTCATAGGGGGCTTTAACATTTAATGTTTACTCACTATTTCATTCTCTTTTCTTGTCTCCTTTCACACTGTGGTGTTTGTGCTCAAGGCTAAGATACAACAAATCACTTTTTTTTTTGGTTCACGCTTGCCAGTTACCATGGCAACAAAAGCTACCCGTTCTGCCAGTGCTACTGATGTAAAATGTAAAGAATTTCTCCAAAGCCTTTTTGAAAGAAATATCCATCTTTTTCCTGTCTCGTGTCTCCCTGTTCTTTTCCTCTCAGTCTTTGTTCTCCTTCTCTTTCATATTCTTTAACCATCTTTCTCATATCTTTAACAGGTGCCTATCCTCGACTATCTTTGAGCTTCAAGCTAAAAAGAAACATTGGCTACTTCATCCTGCAGACTTATATGCCCTCAATCCTGATCACCATCCTGTCCTGGGTCTCCTTCTGGATCAACTACGATGCCTCAGCAGCCAGAGTGGCATTAGGTATGCTATTTATTTATTAGGATGTCCTGTATACAGCTGACAGTATGTATGTCATCTGTCATTTCCGCTGTGGAAGTGCATGCTTTATTTAACAGCGCATTGTTGGTTGTTCCAATAACTAGAATTCCAACATTCGGTATTCTGTTTGAATTGCAACTTTTGCTGTACACACACCAGGTCTCTTCAGAGTCCTCACCCTCCCTTTGGTTTACTTTTTCTTGGATCTTTCCTCCAGACAAACACAGACACACACAGACAGGTATTGTAGGGGCGCGTGCATCATTTAACAAGCCACAAACCCATTGCTTTTGACACACTACAGCGACTGCTCGCAGAGAGAGAGAGAGAAAGAGAGAGACTGTTCTCAGTGTGTCTTTGCTCTGATGATGTTATTCCAGAATGAGAAGTGACTGAGTTTGCCCGAAATTTACCCAGCATAAACAGCCTTTTAAATCCTTTTTACTCTTTGCATTTATATAGTATGTAATACTTGTGTGTGTCATGTTTTTATACAAGGAGTGCAACATTGAAAACAATTGTAGTCAGAAATTGCTGGAAAATTTGACACACAGTTGCAAAGAAATGGAAAGTAACACATTGTCTGAAATTGGAAAACATTTTTGCAGATTTATTAAAAAAGAAAAACTGAAATATCAAATGGTCCTAAGTATTCAGTTGACACTCATGTATTTAACTCAGGTGATGTCCATTTCTTCGGATCATCCTTGAGATGGTTCATTTGAGTCCAGCTGTGTTTGATTATACCGATTGGACTTGATTAGGAAAGCCACACACCTGTCTATATAAGACCTTACAAATCACTATACATGTCAGAGCAAATGAGAATCATGAGGTCAAAGGCGCAGACCTGGCCATGGTTACAAAAAAATTCTGCTGCAATTAAGGTGCCTAAGAGCACAGTGGCCTCCATAATCCTTAAATGGAAGACGTTTGGGACGACCAGAACCCTTCCTAGAGCTGTCCGTCCGGCCAAACTGAGCTATGGGGGGAGAAGAGCCTTGGAGAGAGAGGTAAAGAAGAACCCAAAGATCACTGTGGCTGAGCTCCAGAGATGCAGTCAGGAGATTGGAGAAAGTTGTAGAAAGTCAACCATCGCTGCAGCCCTCCACCAGTCGAGGCTTTATGGCAGAGTGGCCCGACGGAAGCCTCTCCTCAGTGCAAGACACATTACAAAAAACACCTGAAGGACTCCAAGATGGTGGGAAATAAGATTCTCTGGTCTGATAAGACCTACAGAACTCTTTGGTATTAATTCTAAGCGGTATGTGTGGACAAAACCAGGCACTGCTCATCACCTGTCCAATACAGTCACAACAGTGAAGCATGGTGGTGGCAGCATCATACTGTGGGGGTGTTTTTCAGGCTGCAGGGACAGGACGACTGGTTGCAATCGATTGAAAGATAAATGCTGCCAGGTACAGGGATATCCTAGACCAAAACCTTCTCCAGAGTGCCCAGGACCTCAGACTGGGCAAAATATTTACCATTGGTAAACTGAAGTCAGCTGCAGTAAAGGCCTGGCAAACCATCACAAAAGAGGTAACCCAATCTCTGGTGGTGTCTATGAGTTCCATACTTAATGCAGTCATTGAAAATTGAAAATTTTATTCATGATTATACTTACTTGTACAATTACATTTGAGCCCCTGAAAATAGTTCAGGTGGCATACAAAGCCGAAAAACTGAAAATTGTGTAATTGGACCTAACTGTATGTATGTATGTGTGTGTTGTTAATAGCTTTTTTTTTTAGGAATCATTGAATCAAAATGGACAGATTTTGCACAACCATGAATTAAAATATCACACAGCACAATCAAGTTTTGTTCTAGTGATGATCTTGAATGCATATTTGCACAAGAGCCTCTAAACGCATCTAAACACTTCATTTTGAGTTTGAGAGAAGCATGAACACTATTTGTGCTGGAAGAATCATTGTCTGTGGACATTAGGTTTTCAATCAATGTACTTTCCACAAAGAGCCAGTGATGAAAAATGTTTAAAATTACAGTAAAAAAATTCAGCGTACTCAAAGAGACGCAATTAGTGTAAGTACGCCGTTACTCTTTTCATGTTGCATTCATAATCTTGTCCCTTGCATCTTGCTTTTAAGAAGTATTGTTAAAAAGATCAGCCTTTTGAGTTTATTGCACTTTATAAGTGTTCAGTAATTTCACTGTTTAGCAGCTTGAGTAGCTTTTAGGAGAAAACAAAAATCTAATCGAGTTCATTTTGCTGTTGATAAGTGACATGAGTGCGTCTCTACTTTAAAAGCATTGGAGGACGATGTTTCGAGAAATATGGAAATAGTTTAAATGTTGTCTTGGCTAAAGGCCAAGCAATTTCAGCAATTTCCGAGTTGTTTCTCTCTCTTTTTTACTTCAACAGGAAAGTTTGCAGTGCTACGCAACAAAATCAGGGTCATTATCTGTAGTTCTCATTCTTGTGCAGCCAAAGAGAATGATGGGAAATGCAGTTTGGTTGCACAAGCCTGCCGCTTCATTAACTGACTAAATGACTAGTATTTTCTGGCCAGCTTTTAACAGTACACAGAATGGGAATAAATTCAACTGCACAGTCAACATTTACAATTAAAACGTAATTATGAGCAACACCAACCCGGTTCACGCTTCCAAACTAAATCCCGCTTTCCCACTCAAACAATTTCCACCAGTTATTTCGTCTTCCTCGGTTACAATGTGCCTTTCTAGGGTAAGATAAACTACCCTCTGGCAAGGAATCTCATATATTGCGATTATTGATTTCTTTATGTGCTCCATAAGCTTGTCACAGGTGTGTGATTCAGCTGGAGCGTGAACGCATGCGGCTCCACGCCTGGGATGCAATCATAACACATTGTTCTTGCATGTAAGCCCGTGTACATGATCTCTGCATCCTTCTAATAATCATTATGATTACCTGACGCTGGATTCGGCTTCTGTGAGGTTTGCATAATGGAGAGTTGGGAAGAAAAAGACAAGCTTTATTTAAATTAAACACTGTCTGTCAAGACGTGCTTTTGTTGAGAGTTAACATGAAGCTGCGCTCTCAACCCACATGTGACAGTTTATGGACTGAAATGAGATATTTCATAAGAAAAACTGTTGAGAGAGTCTTGATTTTATTCATCATGAATTGATTAGAGAGTCTGTTGACATCAGCTGTCATGTCAGAGGCAAAGTTTTTTGTTGTTACTATTGTTGTTTTTATTGTTACTGTAGATATATATCTATTAATTTGAGTATGCAGCATATTCAGTTTTGCACAAGACCAGAGAAGAACAGCACTGAAGTGTTTATTTTATTTGTATTTTGCATTAAATATTTTATATATATATACTGTATATGTATTATATATTTTTGCACAAGACTAGAAATGTGTTTTGAGGAGGTAACTTGAAGCTGTGTTGCTTTAAATATAAATTTTTGCGTAAATGCTACGGGCTTGTAATGCTAAAATTTCTATCTTCACTCTTGGTATTTGTGCATATTCATAATCTAAGTTGAAGTCTGGCCCCAAAAAGTACTTGCACATTAAGTCAAATTATGCTGGATCTCTTCTTGGTGACTTTCTTCTGCACAGTGACTTTTAATCAGCTGTTGTGAAAGTGCTTTTTTTAAGTGGCTACATAAAGTCACACAAGTGTAAAATGACACACTTCACTATAGTTTGAGTGCAAAAATACTCTGTGGAGCCGCTGTAAAGTCAGACAGGGCTAATATAAGCGATAATGTAACCATATTCAACAGGGTTTGAGTTGATTCTCTAACACTCATAAAGGAGTGTTGAACTTCCAGTCTGATGAAAGAACAAAAAAAAAAAAAAGACGACAGTTCATCTTTCAGAATAGAAGATAATGAGAATCCAAATTAAGTCTTGAAAAGCAACATTAATCCCTCATAGTGTGATGTTTCTTCTTCTGAGCTCGGCTTTAATGAGAGAGGATAAGGGATGTACCGATCTATTATCCAGTACCTTTCATGTACCCATCACATCAGATCCGAGTGCCTTGAAGTCACTGCCTCTTCTGGTCTTCTGTATAGTCTCAGACGGCACACCCCTGGACCGCCCACAGACCGCTAACCTGCACTGTCTAATCCATATCGCAGACAAAACTGTCTAATCCATATCGCAGACAAAAAAGCCCCAAAAAAGGGCTTTCTTGATCTGTTTGTCTAGCTCTATCTAACTTTCAGGAATGAGTTTGAAAAGTCAAGTCCGCCTGGAAACAACATGGTACTGGGTTGAAAATTGAAGCGTTTCATGATAAAATAATTATTGAATTTTCTGAATTCTTTTCAGGTTAGCAGCTAAAGAAAGGATTTGTCTGGGGCCATACGAACCAAGCAAACTAGTTTTTTTTTGAGCAGACCCAAAAATTCAACTTTTCTTATGTCTGTAAAAAGTAAGATGCTTGGATGATCAGAAAGCTTCCGATATTTACTGTTTAAGAGTTTGTGTAGACCAGGGCATAATTAAAAAAATATATATGAAAAAATGAACAAAATTCGATATATAATATTTCAAGTTGCTTGCTTTAAACTATGTCTGTAAAAAATGTAAATGTAAATATTTGCACTATTTTTTATAACTATTTGTGAAGATTGGCATGCCTTCATTTAAAATATACTTAAAAAGACTTAAAAGAAATAAAACTTTTCTGAATTATGTTGAAGTTCAATTTTGTTTTTGGCATGCTAAATTTAATTATTTTCATTAAAATAGGTTTATTCACTGAACTTTGTTTTCGTGGCATGATCTATTGCAGATTTTTGCATTTAGCTACATGTTAGTTGGTAAAAGTTGGTAAAATGGTCTCGTCGTGGCCAAATGTGTGATTCTTAACCAAAATCAGCTGTGGTGTGGATGGGACTTTCGGCTGTTGAGTCAAAAAAATAATTGTTTATGTGTGACTAGCCTCTGCTTTGCAAACATGTTGCATTACCTGCATTTTAAACAGCTGTGCGGCGCATATCTGGACTCTCGTGTGGCTGAAGCTCATTCGTTATTTTCTCCTTGCATGCGCTGTCGAGAGAGTCCTGTGATAAAGCATGAGTTTGCCTAAAATAGCTTTTAGGGCAGAAATGCCGACATATAAGGCAATTTGCAGCTTAGGGAACATGAACTGCCAGCACACATTAATAGATATGAAGCTGAAGCTTTCAGAAATTTTAGTAATGGATGGTTCGCTGCTTTGAAAAATCCGAACACGCAAATACACCTGCCGTCTGATGGATTCGTAATGAATGAGACGTGCACTACAACATGTGCATTTTTCAATTATATTTAATAATTAAATATGCATAATGTAATTTACAGTGGCCTTTTTTCACCATAAAAAGGTACTGTGACTTTCAATCTCTCAATGTTGACTTATAAAAATGGTTTTTCATGCATATATATCGTGTCTTACGATGTGGATTTGCTGTGCTTGCAATACTTGCAGTATTGCCCTGTTATGCTGCTAGACAGCTCACTCTGACCGATTGTTTCATGTAAAAGAGCTTCAGGAAATCACACATGGGTTTGGAACAGCATGAAAGTGAATAATAAAAAAAATGAAATGATTCCTTTAAACTGTTATGCGCTTAAAATCAAATGCATTTGCTGCACACCCGATGCGTGTGCAATATGTTGCATCAACTGAAGTCCTGCTGATGTTTATTTTAGATACAGTGAGTGCATTTTTTGAGTGCTTTGTTCCTCTTATCCTGCATGAAGCTAATTAGATTCATTATCTGACACTGTCTCTCTTTTCAAGCCAGACTTGGGCTGCATAATTAAGTGTTGATTTTATTTTTGTTTTTGGAAAATAAATGCATACAAAACCCATAGAATACTCATTAAAACAATCATTCTGTTCCTCGGAACATAACCAGCAATTAGCGTGATCAACCTGATGTACAATAATTGCTCTTATCGCCGTTTATAGTTTTGCTGGCAGACAAAAATCCAATCTAGTGTTGGCGAAGTAAAAAAAAAAGAGACACCAACATTCATTTTAAAGGAGCGTTGCCTTCGCTGTGTGATGCTCGTTACCCATCATAATTGTAATGTCAATGATTCGGCTTTGCAAAACAGACCTTTGACTTGCAGCTAACAGTCGGGCGACCCCTTGCTGCTCTGTTTTCTTCATGAAGCAATAATGATTCAAAGCAGCTTCACAAAATAAAATGTCTTCAATTTCGCAAACATTCCTCATTTTCCACTAGTTGTGTCACTTTATGTATCATATTTGCTAATATTTTACGTGTGTTTGGTCGACAGCTGAGGACACATGTGGAGGGACCTTCCGAGGCTCCAGTGGCACCATCTCCAGTCCAGACTTTCAGAAGGACTATCAGAGCAGTGGCGAGTGCACGTGGACCATCCTGGCCGATCCAGGAGACACCATCTCGCTGGTCTTCACTGAATTCCAGATGGACAGCAAACTCGACTCTTTAGAAGTCGAGGGATCTGATCCGCCAACAGTATGGTGAGCATGATATTGGACTTACATGTATGTGGCGTCTCACTGGAATTCTTTATTCTGCGTTCTGTGGTCAGTCATAGTGGCAGGATTCCTGCAGGTCTAAAAAAAACTCTTATAGGAACGTTCACCCCAAAATTAAAATTATGTCATAGTTTATTTACAGTAGTTCCAAGTCTGTAGGAATTTCTTTGTTCTGACGAACACAAGTTTTGTGACCCAACACAGCCAGGATGCAAACTTAAAGTATTGAGTTTATGTGTCGGGTATGAGTAGGGATGTATAAACTTGTTTTCTGTTTGAATAAGATTGATCCTTTGAGCCCTCTGGCAGGTATTTGTTCTTGTTTTAGCCTTATAAGCTTACTTCATTTTGATCAATTTTGACCTTAACAAGACTTACTTTGTTTTTCAATTAAATGTGTCTTGATTTTAAGTCTTGAGACGTTTGCACAGGAACACAAAACAAATATACTGAGTAAGAGCAGCACTTTTTTGTAGCGTTGTTCAGACGGTACAGTACATCTCTTTCTGGATTCTATATCGTAATGGTCATGAGCATAGCTATTCAAACCCATCTAAAACTTTTTTTTTTTTGCAGAATGAATTAAAAAGTAACCTCATTGTGCTCCTCAGACATTTACATTATTGTGTTCCTTTAAGTGTGTTCCTTAAATTGTTCACTCTGTTATATTGCAGCCATTTGCTAAAATCATTTAAGTTTATTTCCCCCCCCTCATTAATGTACCACATACTGTACTGTAGCAACCCATATTGACAGAAAAACACAGAATTGTTATTAAAAAAGGGGGAAAAAATGAAATATCACTTGGTCATAAGTATTCAGTATTGCTGTGACACTCATATATTTAACTCAGGTGCTGTCCATTTCTTCTGATCATCCTTGAGATGGTTCTACACCTTCATTTGAGTCCAGCTGGATTTGATTATACTGATTGGACTTGATTAGGAAAGCTACAGACCTGTCTATATAAGACCTAACAGCTCATAATGCATGTCAGAGCAAATGAGAATCATGAGATCAAAGGACCTGCCTGAAGAGCTCAGAGACAGAATTGTGGCAAGGCACAGATCTGGCCAAGGTTACAAAAAAAATTTAGCAACCTGACAGAACTGGAGAGGATCTCCAGTACCCACTGTGTATAAAACAACTGGGTCTTTGACATTTTTTGTCATTTTAGAGCTTGTCATCGCCATTTTTATTTAGTAAAAGGTACTGCTCTTATAATATCAGTAAAATATTGATTTCTAAACGTGCTTTTAAAATTATATTAGACATATTGCACTTTCTTTCTTAAACTCTGTATCACAGATATGCTGATATCCTTTCCTACATTCCCATCATGCATGGCTTTGTTTTCACACGGTTTACTGTTTATCATAATCCTCTCATTACCAATGAGCTGATCTTGGAACACCACAAGGGCCTGAGCATGCGATTTTTACACTGAATGATTTCTGCTTTCCGATCGCTAGTTGAACTCCACAGTAAATAGTCTGAGTCCCAGGGAGCTTAAGACTCAGATTCTACTCCCTGTGCCTTGAAGCAAAGCATTTCATTAAATCAACCCCCTTGCGTGCTACAAAACGGTGCCCCTGCCACTACTGTCCAAACATTTCCTCTCATCTCTCCCATTTCCTCTCATATAAATAAAGGAAACTGGTTAAATACATATACTTATTATTATTGTACTTATTATTATCATGCCTGGCTTGTATTTATACATTTTTTCTAAGAGTAATCTTGATTTATTAATAATTAATGACAACTTGGCAACCATCCTCTCAAGCTAATTTGAGTCTGTGCGGCAAATATAGGATATTTGAAAGTCAAAAGGCAACCAAATACTTTCTTGTAAATAAAAGGAAAACTGTATTTTGCTATTCTAACCAGTCGGGAAGTTTTTTATTTGTTGATTAATTTGCTTTGCTCACACTACTGTCCGTTTTTCATAGTGCCTCCAGTTATCCGGGTGTATCCGGAGAGCCAGGCACGCGAGCCGGGGGTCACAGCCAGTCTGCGGTGCTACGCTGAGGGCATCCCTGACCCACAACTCTCATGGCTGAAGAACGGCATGGACATCACCACAAAACTCTCCAAACAACTCACACTTCAGGGTACAGACAAATAACTATTAGACATTTCATTCTTCTGAAACTGCTTAAGGCACAGAAATGACGCTTTGACAAGAAAAGACTAGGCTATATATGACATTTCTTATTGGGATTCATTAAGAATGAAATCATTTTTATACTGGTCTTTTCTGAGACTTTTTGTTTATTAAAGAAATAACTATTTAGAAATAAAATGCAATTCCACTGCCAAATATGCAATTTTAATATTAATGGTGTATTTACACAGATTTTTTTAGCGTTTAAGGTCTCACTGAAAAATTCCAAACTTGAAAGTGTAACATTGTATTGTGCATCGGAATAAATAAAGCTATTGACAAATGCATTATCTGATTCATGAACACCTACTGTAGTTCCTTTAGTTAATTATAAGTGTTTAAAATCACTAAAAAGAACTGACTCATAAGAGTAATTAATTGTGTAACCCAACCACTGTGGTATGTTTGGCAGCGGACATTCAGTAGTGCAATGCTAAATAAGTTATGAGGAAAACTGAAGATAAAAATATAACCAGTTCTTAATTAGAATTCAGCCAATTCCCAAGTCTAATTACAGTACAGTTCTCTGTTCTCAACAAAAGCTTTACACTAGCTGATTTCACATTGAAAAAATTTACCCATATCTTTACACAAGCAGACATTGATCTCCACATTCTGAAGAAGCTTTATATAGCTTAGATGCCTGCTGGTTGCACTGTAGCAATGATTGACGTGTTTGTCATGATCTAGATCTTTACTCAATCCCACAATCCCCCCTGTGGGGCCTCTCATCAACAAGCATTTCTTCGAAGTCAGCTGTTCAGACTAAAGCTAACATGACAACTTGAGAACACTATAAATGTTTCAGCCGTTATCAAACACATTTTTTACCATCCCATTAGAAGAACTTACATGAATAGAGCTGTTTCTGTCTCAAGTGATTTAGAAGCGATGGAGGAAAAGTTCACTTCAGGCTTTCCTTCAAAAAAAAATTTTTTCTTTCCAGCTAACGGGAGCGAGGTGCACATCAGTAACGTGCATTTCGAGGACACCGGTGCATATACCTGCATTGCCCGTAATGAGGCAGGAGTGGACGAGGACATCTCCTCTCTGTTCGTGGAGGACTCTGCTCGAAAAACGTGTATGTATAAGTCATGAAGTGCAGCCCATCTGTCCTTATGATGGAACTTCACTTCCTGTTTCTTTGCATTATTCATCAGACTGAACGTTAATAGTTTATAAACTTCAGATAACTGTAGATAATAATAGAAGAAGATGAAATAATGGAAGAAGAGTCCCAGAGGCCTGATACTGCAAAATTTGTCAGCAGTTTTATGAAACGTTGTATTAAAAAATGATGTGTATATATATATATATATATATATATATATATATATATAATAAAAATATATATAATATTTGCTTTACTGTCACTTTTTAACATTATAATGCATTTCTGCTGAATACAAATATTAATTTCTGACCCAACAATAGTGCACACTCTCAGAAATACAGGTTAAAAATCTGTCACTTGGGCAGTAACTTTTCAAAAGGTAAACTTATACCTACAAACATGTACGTTTTAAAAAGCTTTTGTACCTTTATTTCTGAAAGTGTATATATTTGTCTATATAAATGCTTATGGATGCACTTACTGTAGGTACTGTAGTTTATTGTATTGAAGCCATGAAGTTGTGGGCAGTGAAGGATGCAGAGTAACCTCACAGATCACCATACAATCAGTGGTCACATTTACTGTAATGTTTTTGCGGAGGTGTTGGGATGTACACTCCACGGACGGAGTTCGGAGGTCCAGCTATTGTAGTTCAGTGAGATATGATCGAGCAATGCACTGTGCACACAGAAGGCCATGGTTTTCTCACAGGTCATAAAACCTGAGCCAGTGCTGTCTGTGTGCATGCATAATGGATGACAGTATTTACATAGATTCACTACTGCTCTGCCTACTGTTCTGGAGCCAGTTCATCCAGACCCGTTGATCTGTTCTCTGACAGATCAACACTCGCTGTAGACCGCCTCACTCTGCTTTCTTCTAAAGCAGACCAATACGATGTCTGCTTGTATATGCTATCTTAGAAAACATACTTATAGGTGTGACATCAGAAATCATTTGTATTAGAATAGATTTTCCATTTTGACACAAACACAACCTCGTTGTTGATGTGTAAAGGAGCAGTTTATGCTATTGCAGTGAATGGTGACTGAAGCTGTAATCTTCAAAACACATTATAAAAATAGTCCAAATGGCTACTTTATTCTAAGTGTTAATTGTTTTTATAAATGTATTCTTTTTTTTTATCTGTTTCTCAAACAAAACTATTTTTACTAAGTTTTTGAATTATAATCTTCACCTACAGCACCAATATTTTATTATTATTTATATATTACTGTAGTATTAGTTTTATTATAGTATTTATTAGTATCAGTGGTAACACTTATTTTTAAAGTGTTCTTATTAAACGTTACATGAACTTTCTATAGTAATAACTATTAATTATGCAGAATTACATGCAATTAACCCTAAGCCATAATACTGTATTAAATGAATGTACTGATATATATATATACCCCTTAAAAATGTAATTGTATTTACCATCGCTGTATAATAACTTTCATTATGTTTTCATTATTAACAAACAATATATAAAGCTTAATGGATCATGAGTTAATATATATTCAAATAGAAACGTGAGATAATGTGTTTGTTAAGGTTTACTAATTAACGTATTATTCATTACCTAATGATTAACAGTTCATTATTGCATGTAAATTAAAATGCTTGCAATGCGTACAACTTTATTTTAGTTACTAAAAATAATTTCAATAGTATTAGTTTTTTTTGTTCAGCTGAATCAGTTGAATTTAATTTAAAAAAATAAATAAATACATTGAAACAATAATTCATTTCCAGTTCAAACATTGTAATTTCTCTTATGAAATATCTAGAGTTCTCTCTAGAAGATCTAGGGCATAGGGATTAAAGACTTGTTTTTCACACAAAGCTATTGTATAGCTTATGTAAGTAAAATGGACCACTTTTATGATACAATAGTGGTGCTTTTGCATTATTATTGCACTTCATTATTCCTTTCGAAGTGCATAGAGCTAAATCATTTATAATTCTTTAATCTTCCCCAGAAGAAAGAAAGTCAAACAGGTTTTGATCAACATGAAGGTGAGCGAATAATTGAAATTTGTGTGAACTGCTTTTTTAATGCATTAGTGTGTGTCACGAATAGCTCAGATACGTCTCTTGTGTTAAAACCGGGCTAAATGGTTGGATTTGATAGTCTGTGCTATTGCTTTCATTGTGCATGAGAGGAACAATCCTGCACTGTCAGCTGGGATTTCCTCTTGCATTATTCCTGCAACGGCAGGTCTGAACTCATAAGCCTGGGATGATACACGGCTCCCTGCTTCCACAGAGCTCACCAGCCCGGCAAATACATTTCCAACTTGTGCCCAAGCACTACATTTAGAATCTTTCTTATTGATATCAATGAGCCTTTCGCACGCTGCTTCAGCTTTGTGTAATGAATTTGTCCTTTTTGCTGCGTAACTTATGAATGGGGGATGTGGTTTCTATACAGTGTAGTGCATGCCTGAAATCCGCTTCCATTGAGGTTTGGTTACACTAGACCATCACTGGTACAGAGAAGTAAAAGCTAGGACCCATGACACAAAGTTATGTGTTGGTTGTTGTGAGGATTACAACTTTTGAAAGGTTGTAGGGGGCGTGTGATAAAAGTAATCGTACATCTAAAGGGCAAAACAAGGTGAAGTTGGAGGCCAGCCATTAGCAATTGGGGTCAGAGCCGTTCTACAGGTCAGTAAGGAAAAACACACTGCACTTAGAGGGGAGATAATGATCTTCGTCCCCTCTCTCTCTCTCCTCAAGCTTTAAAGGTCAGACAGTGTCCCTCAGCTCAGCCACAGTGCTCTAGAGATCATGAAATTGGATGTCCGCCCAAAAAAAAAGTAAAATCTTAAGGGCCACTGACTAAAAGTCCACTGCAAAGATAGTATGCTGGCTTCCAGTTTTGTTTCTAATGGCTTAAAGTTGAAGTGTATGTTAAAATGCATTGTCGTTTCCAGTTTAATGTGCAGAAACAACTATGCAAGTTTTATAGCTGCTATTTTAAAATATTACTGTTTGTTTAATCAGGTCCACAAATACGGGCATAACCAGTAGGGTTCCAAAAGTTCTCCAAAATCTCATATATTTTATATATTTTTGTCTATCCTATGCTCACCAATGCTGCATTTAATTTAACAACACAGTCTCACGCCAACTCGTCACATTTTGATGCTTGGTCAATACCCTTTAAGCTAAAGGTTCCCCTTTTTAGTCACTTTTCGACGTGAAGGGTCCTCAGTTGTTTAGTTTAATGTAATGGTTTGCATGCATATATAGAGTTTTTTACTTTTATTTGAGCACCGAACCCCACCCCTACCCTAAACCAACCCACCTCTGAACAATATAAAACACACACAGGCAAATGTAGTCACAGGTATTTATTGCACAAACTAATCATAAACAAGCAGTATAAATACATTACAAACAAGTCGTGTCACATTCCAAGT
>JAUCMU010000086.1:262484-278085 GCA_032275025.1 Enteromius treurensis | reverse complement strand
CTATCTATCTATCTATCTATCGTTCTATCTATCTATCGTTCTATCTATCTATCGTTCTATCGTTCTATCTATCTATCGTTCTATCTATCTATCGTTCTATCGTTCTATCTTTCTATCTATCTATCTATCGTTCTATCGTTCTATCTATCTATCTATCTATCTATCGTTCTATCTATCTATCGTTCTATCTATTGTTCTATCTATCTATCTATCTATTGTTCTATCTACCGTTTTATGTTTATCTTTATTCTATCTATCGTTCTTTTAATCTTTCTATTGCTCTTTTGTTCAGTCTGTTCTGTCTTCGCTGTCAATCACTCTATCATTCTATCTATGTTTCTATCTCTTGTTCTATTTTATCTGTCTCTCTTTATCTATCTATCATTCTATCTATCTAATGTTTTCTCTACCGTTTTATTGTTCTATCATTCGTTCTGTTGGTCTATCTATCGTTCTTTCATTCTTTCGATTTATAGATATCTTTTGTTCAGTCTGTTATTCTGTCTACTGTTCTGTCTATCACTCGTTTTGTCTGTCTTTTTGCTCCTTGTATCCATCTGTCTGTGTAGTAGTAGTACTTGCACACATTGATGTGTGTTTCATGTTTGTAGCACAGACAGTACAGTTATATGACAAAGTGAATATTTATTGGTAGGAGTTTGTTTAAATCCTTAACTCTAAGTGTGATTGATATTAATAGAGATGCTTGACTTTGCTCTGCCAACAATGCTGAATGCATATTGGGACGGGTGCTTCAGAGCCTGTACTCCCTGAGATAAGCTATTTGGCTTGTGTGGTCTGAAATAACAGATGTATATTGCAAAATTTCTGCCCTGAAGGTGAGTTGCACAAGCGCCTGAGAATTAGGACCAATAACAGTGTAACCGCCGGCAAAGGCCAGATAACATTATCATTATAGAGAACATAATGTGCATTGCTGTATTAATAAAGTGTGAGCATGTTTGACTACGGGTCTAGCTCTGACTACAGCATTAACTGCATCTGTTTTATTGTCTGCTGACCCGCTGCACAAACACTAGCACAAAAATAGATAGTAATTGAAAAGACCCAAATAAATCCAAACACCAGTGGAATGCTGGACATGGAGACAACCGCTCTCTCTTACTCCTCCTGCCTTCCTTGAGAGAGAGTATAAAGAGGTGAAGGTACAGTAAGACTAACAATCTGGATTTGTACGTTTTTTAATGCCAGGTTGTTGTGGGTGGTTGAGAAACCATCAATGGCATCATCTGGTTGCTAGGGCATTTGGGTGATTTTTTTAGTGGTCAAAAGAGTCTCTCTGATATACTGGTCACTTGAAATGACTCACTCCTCCTTCACTATTCCTGAATAGAGTCTGATTGCAGCCAGACAATGAAATGATAAAACGATAGAAAAAATGAAAATAAGAAAAAACAATACAAGAATGGATGACAGATAGAAATATTGCAAGATAAATAGAATATAAAGAACATTAGGAAGACAGATACAGAATGAACATAAAAACACAAAATAAATATTAATTCTGTGTCAGAAAAAGTTTTATTTTTTAAGATTTTTTATGAAAACACGATGCAACAAAAAAATTTCACTTTTGGTTCCTCTGCAAATCTGTGGTTGTATTTATTATCGTCAGCATCAATATTTTGTTAACATTTTGTCTGTCATTGATTTACTTAAAAGGTACAAATAAATGCCTATTACAAGACAATGAACGGGATTTTTGCATGCATACCAACCTGTTGTTGGGGACTCCCAAAACCAAAATATGAATTTTTCATAACACATAATAGGGGCACTTTAATGATGCACAAAAAATAACATGATCCAGTATATCAAACTTCATAAACAAACACCACTAATAAAAACGAGGTAGGCTTTTTAAGACTGGGGCTAGTAAAAAAGTAACACTTTAGCAACAACAAGCACCAAGCAACAGCGCCCTAGCATCATGACTCATGGCTGTGAGTTTTAGTGTTGTGTTTGTAAAACCCAGCAGATGACGTGGGGTCATTGGTTAACGTCGCTGGTGCCAAAATTGAAGTGGGTCTCAAAACGCTTTTACCGGTGTGTAGGGAACTCAAAGTCAATCTGGCATCTTTCAGGTCAGTTTGTGGGCTGGATCCAGGCTTTAACGTGGTCTGACATTTTACAAATGTACAAAAAAAATCTCTCGTTTGCCCTTTTCAACATTACAGAACTGACAAGTGTTTGAGACTCAAGTCTGAACTGTGTTTTTCTTCAAGAAACGATTCCACTGTCGGATCTCACTTGAATAATTGCAGAGCCGGCTATGATTGACAGACAGCGAGGCCGAGTGGGTTCGAGTTCATTGCAGTCGTTCTGGGAAGTCTGTGACGGCTGAAATGGTTTAGCCTTGAAATACTTTTGTCCTGTGTTACTATAGACTTCCACCGTCACAGCCGATTGACTGTTATGAAGTTTAAAGTTAGGGTCTAGTCCTTGAGAGGTTTGCGGATGGGAAGAAACAATAGATGTAATGTTACCGGCAACCAGCTGACGGCTGTTTTAATGTCATTTGCATCTCAGTAAACAGCACAGTCGTTTCTAAAGGTCACGTTTTATGACAATACTTCCTCCATTTAGCCTGCTTCAGATAGGGCCACTGTACTTTATAATATGGTATAAAATTATGTTTATGCAATAAATCAATACTTCAGGGAATTTAAGTCTACTTTTGCATCCAAAGATGCTTTTGAGTGTGTAGGAGAAACATGCTTACTGCAGTACTCATTCACGAGAGGGCAACACTTACACAATATTCTATTTTTTAATGTGCTCTGTTTTTTTTGTTGTTTTTTTTTTCTGTTAAAATCACTCCCTCTCAGCATGAGTTTAGCAGCTGTCAGTGTTATTTTGCCCAGAAACAAAAAACAAAAACTAACTTTCATAGCTCAGCAGTCTTCTTGTCAGTTATGTTTTGCAAGAATCAACTTAATCTCCAATATGTCTCTTTAATTTACTTGGTAGAAATACAATTGTTGACATCCAGAAGGAGTAAAGCACTATAAAATGAAGCGGATAGCTGCTTAAAACTTAAAATTTATTTATGCAAAATAAATAAAAGTGCTTGACATAACTTGCATGCCTGAAATTGACACTAAATAATGCAATTTGTGCCAATTTTTTTGTTAAATTATAATATTGAAGCAAAAGCTTTGAGAGCCATTTTGTAGATTTTTCTTTCCCAGATCAAATAGCTGTTGAATTGATTCACAGCGGTGTTGCAAGAGAACGGACTTGATATAAAAAGATAGTTGTAAGCAAGTAGTTTGATGTTTCTGCATCTTCTTCACAGGTTATCAGGAATTAATATTCCTGTGCCAATAGTCAGCAACAAGAACTGGCTACGACTTCATTTCGTCACAGACAACAGCCATCGGCATAAAGGATTCAGTGCTCAATATCAAGGTACATTTGAAATAAACATTTCTGGTAATAGTTCTTATGTTTCTAGTAGTTACTTAAAAAATTATGGGATTCACCCTGTAGCTCTAAGTAATTACATGCGGGCTACAATACCCGAAAATGGCTTAATCAGCTGATAATTACAATAAATGACTTGATATCTGATAATGAGGAATGGAAGATGACCTGTCAAAAGGTAAATCAAAGCATGATCCATGACTTACTTTCAATTAATTTGATTGGAAGCAAATCTAAGAGATGAATTCCAGAACTCGAATAATAAAGAGATTTATATTTTCACACACAGTGCGTGACTCAAAGGAACTATTTTGTCCCGTTTTGTTAAATTGTTTTTTAATTAAGTAACTTTATTAGAGAAACTGTCGCTCACTTAATTTGCAGCAGGCTTTTTAAATCTCACCTACAGTACGCGGAATGAAAATGTGCCTAATTTTGTTTGTTTTCTTTTTGCTGAGCAGTGAAACGATCCGGAGATTTTAAATCAAGGGGAGTGAAATTATTACCTGGAAAAGACAACACAAGTAAATTTTCAATAAGTAAGTGTGTTTCTTTCTCTTTGTAAAATGAAATACACAAAGTCACTTGTTGAGTGCTTATCTGAATGCATTTTTACCAATTAACAGTGCTATAGTCAGTGATTAAAATAAGAACATACTAACTAATTGCAGACAATAGTCTCTATGTGGAAAACTTAAGGCACTGGAAACAAGAATGACTAAAAACACTATGTAAAGTAAAGTAGAGTTATAAAAGTGATTCAGTCAATAGAAGTGAGACGTTCTCTCATTTATTGCTAAATCGACATTACTAACTGGACAGCAGCAGGTTTGAGTCGCTGTCACTTTAAGATCGAATGCACTAATCTACTTTACAGCTATAAACCATAGTGCTTAAATGTGCTGTATGTAAGTTTTGGACTCTACTAAAGAAAAAAAGAAATGCCATAATATCTCCAGATATTGAAGAAACATGCTAGGTTAGCATAGTTTTTATCTAAAAAAAAATAAAAAGATTGAAAATGTGCGTTCCTAGCACAGAATGTTGGTCTCCGTTTTGGTGTGCCCACTGCTAGTTTACCTAGTGTTGGGCAAGCTATAGGCCCAGTTTCACAAACGGGGCTTACCTTAAGCCAGGACTAGGCATTAGTTAAATTAAGACATTTAAGCAACTTTTGCAAAAATGCCTTATACAAATAAAATTAAAGGTGTGCATCTGAACACAGAACAATTACACTGACATGCTTTAAGATATGTCAGAGCGAGATATTTTCATCTGAGACAGCTGAAAAATGCAATTTAGTCTGGGACTAGCTTAAGCCTTGCTTGTGAAACTGATGGATAGTGAGCTAAGCTATCAGTTACTCTACATTGAATAAAGCTTAACTACACTAAAGCTACTTCCCTGAGAAATGTAGCAAGCTAAGCTACAGCAACATGGTAAAAGTAGTTTAACTACATCTAAGCTGTTTTTTTTTTATTGAACCAACTTTAAATCAATGCTACCTTAGTGATAAAAAATGTCATTCAAACAGATAGGCACGCATAATTGTGCAATTATTTATTTAACAATAGTTCCAAACCAATTTGGCAACAAAAACAAAAGGTGTTGAGAGTGTGTATGTATTATTATCTGAATGCATGCATACTGTATGTGCAACTCAGTGCAGATTAAACCACAGGACAAACCACATTAGTAGAATTATAAACTACTACAAAACAGGTAAAAAATGTAGTTAAACTAGTAGCGTCACTACTTGAAGCGACGCTACTGCCCATCACTGAGTTTACCCAATTGGTTGCCAGTTGGAGTTTCATTCATTGTCATATGTGCTTATTCCTGTTGGTGTCATCAATCTGGCAACCTGTGAGTGAGGGTCATGTCTAAGAAGGGGTGGAAAAAAGTCCCTTTTCAGTATTTTGAATTGGGACTGCAATACCTAGTTCAACCATTAGTTGTCAATTCTACCAATAGCACCTGTGATATAGATGATATAGTCTAGTTTATCATGTTTACCGGTATATCGCACACTATTATGAGATATCAGATGCTTATGGTATTTCGATTTAACAATTCTAGTAATGGTAAGTATGACTGAAATCTTGTTTAGTACAGTATGAGAATCTGAATCCTTTTGTCAGGGATTTTGAAGGGGATATGTTACACAAAAGTGAAAATTCTGTCACCCTCAAGTTGTTCCAAAACTATATGATACAGTATATCTTATGCTTAGCAGAGAAGAGGATGTTGGTAACCTTTAGTAACAAATGATCATAGGGTTTTTTCATATTTGGTTGAACAATGTTTTGTGACAGTATTTTACCAGTATTTACTGCTGTGTAACTCATTATGTAGGCTTGGTGAAGTAGAAAGCAAGCAGCTTTTAGACCTGCTCTCCAGTGCTGCTGCATGCAATGCGTAATTACGGCTGTTAATACTGTTGCTCTAATGTCATAAAAAAAGCTCTTTGCTGCAGATGTGCATTCCTGTTAATTGTTACATATTCTGTAGATGATCTACACCTTCAAAGCCCATGATTCATAAAGCACGAACAATGCCACATATTTGTAATCCTCTCGCTTTCCATTTAGCGAATGGATCAAAGGAAATTAGAGCATCCAACGAAACCGAAATCTGCATTTTGATTAATTGAGCTTAGCTTGACTTACAGGTCCCTCACCCACAGAAGCTCCTCGGAAGAGAATGTCAAATCTGTGAAGCGAGCGGCTTCGGGAAGGGCTCACAGGTGGCTGGATTTCACTCCAGCTGAGTTTAATTACTGGCCATCCAAACACCGGCCTAACATGGATTCCGATCGCTATCTATGGAAATGATTTGTGCCCGCTGCGCAAGTGAACAAGTCCTGTTTTTATGGCTCCACGTGCACCGGCGTCGAAATGAAACGCAGAATGATTCATTTCACCCTCGACTATGTAGCACTCCAAACACTTAATTACAACTGGATAGAATTTTTATGAGCCTCTATTTCACAGTGCTTGCATCGTGCATTCGGAAATATGAGTTACGAGTGAATTATGGGGCCTCATTCAGGACCCCGTCTGCTGCCAAACACCCCTTTCTAAATGCTTCCCTTAAATGATCTGCATAACGTCGCCTCCTGCGGTAATTATCGCGAGCTAACACCTATTTATGGACGTGCTATTGCGCCAACTTCTTTTTTGATTGAGGACGAATGTCTGTGTGTGATAACCGAGGCTGTGATGATGGTTTTGTGCTGGCTTAGATCTCCATATGCTGTTTCTTCTCCCACAGTGAATGAAGGGATGGTCAAGCAGGTCTCTAACTTCTGCCCGGACCCCGGGGAACCGGAGAACGGCAAACGCATTGGCACTGATTACAGGTAGACAGGCTGTTCACACGGACACATGCATGCAGTTTTGCTTGAAGGATTTGTCGTGATGCCATGCAGTTGTGATGGTATAGCTCATGAATATTAATAAGGCCATTCACGCATAGTTTAACAGGATCTCTTACTGTTTTGACTTGCTTATAAACAGAAATATGTAACAGATTCTGAAGTTGAAACTGAAATGTAAACGGGGAACATTGAAGTATCAAACATTAAAGAAAGAACAGTTAGCAACAATTAAAGTTTGTTTTGACATGTTGTCATTACATTGCATGTTCTATGTTATAGTCTATTTTATTTGCTTAGATATTAATATTTGGCTTTGCTTAAATGTGGTTTTAGAAAAATATTAATGTAATGTTAAATATGAATTAATATTAAATTTTAATCAAATAATTTAGAATAAATATCTTATTTTTGTATTTCCAAAAATATGAATAATGTTTGCAAAATATTAGAATGAATATTATTTTTAAGAAAAAGCGATGAAAAAAAAACATTGAATGTGATATTTAATATAATTTACAGTACCGTATATGCAAATATATAGTTTTTATTTGCTGCCGTGTCTTTTCTAAATATTTAGCAAAAATAATCATTTAATTACTTAAGTTGCTTTGCTTTAACATTGCACATTTAATTTAGCTTTTTCTTTTTTATTTGGTTAAATATTAATATTTTGATATATTAATTCAGTGTTATTTCAGCAAAACTGACTTGTTTATTTTCTGTTTTCTGTAGTGTCAGTTCTCATCAACAAGTATATCAGTTTTATTAAATTAACAACAAAAAAAAACCTTTATTTTCTAAAATATTCTCTCTCTCTCTGTCTCTCTCTCTCTCTATATATATGATAAATATTTAAAAATCAAATATTAATGTTTGCTTGCCAAGTTAAATATATTGATTGTTATATTAAAGCAAAACAATTATATTTTAACATGTATGCAGACATGCATTTTGTTAGGTTGTGTTGTTGTTGTTTTCACAAATATGTAGCAAAATTAAGAATGTATATGAATATTATTAATTAATTAAATATTAGTCTAGCATAAATATTTATAATATTATGATCTTACATGTAATCTTATTATATTACTGACCTAATTATTACTGACACTCTGATTGCGGTCACAGTGACCGTTTACAAAACATTTAGAAATGAATAAATTATGTTTGCAAAGTTGGGATGATGGATTGATGATGGAATTAGGAAATGGGAGTGTTCCTTGAAAGATGGCTATGCCCAGGTTTTTCAGTAGCAATAAAATCCCTGATTATATTCCTGCCTGACATTTGCTCTGACATGAGGCCGTGACACGCAGCGCTGATCAATCTGTCGGCACGCGTGGAAGGCGCTCGGAGAGAATTCCTTCATTGATTCTCAGGGTTTCGTATTTGTTCTCTCTTCAACACGGCAGCATCGGTGCAACGGTTCATTTCACCTGTGACGGGGACCATGTGCTTCAGGGATCCAAGAGCATCACGTGTCAGAGGGTTGCAGAGGTGTTCGCGGCCTGGAGTGACCATAGACCAGTCTGTAAAGGTTAGACCGCTGCCTTTAATAAACCCTGCTCTGAGCAGGATTAGAGCAAACATCAGATCCACTGATGTCTCAGAATACCTCAGGTCAATACTGTTGAGTGTTGGTACTGATTACAAAAGTTTTTTCTTAGAATATTTCACTCAGATGTGGAAAAATAAAAATGCTATTTCCTTCTGCAAAAAGCCATTTTTCATGCAACAAAAGCGGATGTTATTATGTGGTTATAGTTATACACTGCAGCTAAGTGCAACATGATTCATGTGAACCAATGGCGAACCGATGACGTCTGAACCTTTTGCGTTTTGTAGTGCTTTTGTTCTTTGTGAAGCTTGACAGAAAATTACTTTTACTACACAGAAAAATCAGCATGAGCATCTTTTTTTTGTGGATTATGAATAAATGCTGAAAGAAAATCTTCATTTTGATGAATCTATTCATTTAAAGTTTTCTAGTCCACAAAACCTTTTTTTGTGTATGTTAGTTCATTCATTCAATTCATTATAAATGACTACTTCTGTTTTTTTTCCTGTTTTGCAGCAAAAACCTGTGGGATGAACCTCTTCGGCCCTTCAGGAACGTTTACATCACCTAATTTCCCCATCCAGTATGAGAGTAACTCACAGTGTGTTTGGATTATCACCGCCAGTAACCCCAATAAGGTACAACGATAACCTGCGATAACACTTCGCCCCATATCTGACTCAAACCCAAAGCTTGTTATGAGCATGTCAATATCTTATATCTTAAAATGACATATTTCATAAAAAGTAGTTCCACTATGGTTCTATCATTTTTATTGCTTTACAATATTAAAAGTCGTTTTATTTATTTAAAACCACGGCCATTTTTAAGCCTACACAGTTGTTCTTTTTTAGTATGGTTACATTTGCCTCTGTTTTTAAGATGCATTTCTTCAGAGCTGCACTGTTGAAACATGCCATTTCTATTTCATTTGCTTAAAAACGAATATTTTTACTACATATTAATTTGGCAAAACTATTTAATGTTATATTTTCCATTTTACCAGTTATTTTTGTTATGATTTAGCAAAAATGTTAATTAAATGCAATATAAATTTACCAGAATTTAGTAGTACTAACAATAGCTGGGGTATGTTTTTTTTTTTTTTGTTATACTGTATATATGTATTTTTTTAATGCATTTACGTTCTATTTTGCATTTATCTTCTGTGTTGAACTGTTAAAACTTTCCATTTCTCAAAATTAAAGATCTCAGAAGGTCAGTTTAGTAAAACGTGTATTTATGAACGGATGAATGCATATCTGTGTAAAAGATGCAATATTAATTTAGCAAAAATGTTGCACCGTGTTTTTTCATCTTAAAACAAAACAAAGGCTTTTTAAAGTCTTCATCTAAAATTGCATATTATTTATTTATAATTTTTTTGGTTCTACAAAATAATTTCATCATAATAACCTTATTTTAGTTTTTTTTTTTCAGTATTATTTATTTACAATATCAACAATAGGTGTAGTAAACAAGCTATTTTGGCTTTTAAATCCATGATTATTTTTTTTAAATGGATTCATAGTGCAGTAATGTTTTTGTTTTCAAGAGGTTTTTAAATTTTCTTTTTGTGCTGTAAAAACCTACTGTTCCTGATGTTCTGATTCTTGTGCCTCACTGTCCAAGACAGATTAGAAAACATCATCTTGCCCTACAGCACCTCAAATAATGCAATCCTGGTTTACAAATGCTGAAAAGATTCTTAACTGATATGTAAATGAAAGATATACATTCTACAGTTGGTTTTGTGAGTCAACAGTTTCTCTTTCCATGAGCTCTTGGCACAAAAAGTGCATTTCAGGTTTAGGTTTTCCATTTTTTTGTACCCATTTTATGCCAGGCCATTAACAACCAGCAAATAGCTGATTCGTGTTCTCAATTGCTGCTAAATATGAGCTTTCCTCTGGTGAGAAATGCAAATGAGCCCTAACACACATAACATTATTACCTCATTTATCTTCACCCGACGGAACTGCAAAGTTCAAATTTTATTGCGTTTTCCACAGACCCATTATTAGAGACCCATGGGCAGCTCATTGGCATTATTATTGTGTTAACACAATAAATGAAGTTAATATATGAACTTAAAGGGATGAAGCCAGCCTTTCTTTTGGCTGCCTGATTGTGTTTATTAGCAAACCACTAATAATATCAGTGTAAGTGCTGTAAGACATTTTTTGTACATGTGGCCTGTCTGTAAGCTGTGGGCACAAATATGGATGATTCTTTAATAAGGTGTAGGTGCTACTTATGACTGGTTTTGTGGTCCAGATGTTCTCCTTAATATTATACACTAGCTTGATAATATTCATATAAAAAGTTCCAAATTTATTACTTTCATGCAGTGCATGTGCACAGTGCATTTTGTAATGCCTTCCAAATGTTTTGAAATATGTATACTAACGTCCAGTTTCTGTAAATATGCATTAAACTAATTAAGACTGACAGTAAAAACATTTCATAGTGTCACTAAAGTGTTCTATTTCAAACAAATGTTATTTTGAACTAAAAAATGCATCACGGCTTCCACAAAAGCACTGAACGTTTTCAATGTTAATAATATAAGCAATGTTTCTTGAGCAGCAAATCAACAACAATTATTTCTGAAGGATCATTTGACAGTGAAGAAGACTAAAAATTCACAGAAATAAATTACATTTCACAATATATTAAAATGAAAACTGAAAAAAATAAACTGTACAATTATTTGAGGATAGTATTTTTTTGTATTTTAAATCAAATAAATAAAGCTTTGGCCATCAAATAATTAGTTTTAAATGACATTTTACATAGAAAAGGGTCATTTTAAATTGCAACAGTATTTCACAGTATTGCTGTTTTTTTTTTTTATCAAGTAAACGATCAAATAAATGCAGCCGTTGAGATTTGCTTTTAGTTCTTTGTTAAGATCAATGTTTTATGAAATGTGTACAAATTCATGTGTTTTTTATATTTTGTCATTTATTTTTCATATTTGAATATTTAAAAGTCTGGTTCTAGGACAAGATAAAAGAGAAGCGTTTAGAAAAGCAGGCATGATGAAAACTTTCCAAGACTTTAACGTGACCTTCATTTGCCAAAGAGAAGCCAACTTCTAGCGTTAATAAAAATTAACCCGCGAGACACAGAAGTGGCAGCCGTTGAAGAAGCACCCATAAGCACCTTAAGTGCATGCTTCGCTCCTCAGCGTGCCGTAAAGGTGCCAGAAGGCCCGGAATTCATGGTATCTAGCTAAATGTGAGCAGCGGTGTCTCCAAACGCACACCGGGGGGTGATTATGCAAACAGGACGCTGTTAATGTACAAGTGAGCTTTTGAAATAACACAGAACCAGCGGAGCACGTCTCTCTAATGTTTACTTGTGAGTTTGAGCCGCTGATTGAAAGCACTCTCGGAAATTTGTTTTACTCTCAACATTCATTGGACTGTGCAAATGATTTGCTGGATAATTGATGCATCGCCCCTGCTGAATTTTTTTTCGGTTATAGCGCAGCGGTTCAATAGGGCCGCAGAGGGTACGAGTAAATGAACTGAAATATACAGGCGACATATGCTGCAGCCAAGTGCTGGCCCCGGTGAGCTCATGAATATCATATTTATTGAGAATAGTGTGTATCATTTATATTTGATGATGTCTGAAGCGCTCTAGCACTGAGAAACTTAATTAAGACGGTGTGAAATGCACACTACTCATTCTGCGTAACAGAGAGCATATGGAGAAATCCCTCCGGTCAAGGTGCTTCATTGATTCGAGTGGCGTTCCATTACAAAGACTTCTAACGCTAATTCAGTGATTTTGTTCCTGTCGCAGGTTATTCAAATCAATTTCGAAGAGTTCGACTTGGAGCTGGGATACGATACGTTGACTGTCGGAGACGGCGGGGAGGTTGGCGACTCGAAAACAATCATACAAGTGTAAGAATCAGAATCATGCTCTTTTCTGTGTTGCACAGATGCATCTTTAAAACAAGATGAATTTAGCCGAGAAGCAAAATCCACTATGAAATACATGAAGGCTATTTAAATGCAAGAAATCATGAGATTGAACTCTTTAACCGTCAGCAAATCGTTTTTAAGCATCATTTAATTAAATGCATGCTTGGAATGAGAACTATTTGCCAACAGAGAAAGAAAAGATCTTTTCAGAAAGATTTCAGTGTCAAATTATTCTCGTAGTCTTAAAAAAAATTTGCACTGACCGTTGACTTTCATGTAGAATATTTTAAGGTGGCAATATATTTTTTCATTTAACTTTTTCTTACAAGTCACAATTAGTTTTACCCACCATATACCACACACACACAAATACATAACATAAATTTCACAGCAAACAGTCACACAAGATTTCTATCTAATCTTAAGACCTTGAACTCAGCATGTTTTTAATTGATTGTAAACATAATTTAATTGTACTAAAGTCACGCTTAAAACAAGAACTGTTTGCCAATGAGGTAAGAAAAACAAACTTAATTCAAGGTCTTAATGTCTTATGCAAAGTAAATATTTCTTCTTTTAAGGATTTTTTTTAGCTGGAAGGCAAGTCAATGATTTTTTTGCAATCCTGAATAATTAACACTGACCATTAGCTTGCAGCTAGAATATTTTATAGGGGCCATAATGTCTCTCTTCTCACATTTTTGTTTTTTCGCAAAGATTTCTTGCGCAGACAAGTCACAATTTAAACCATTTAGCATGCACAGACATTACTGAAATGCATAACACAGAAAACTCATTGCAGGCAATTCACACATGCAATCTGTGAATGAAATCGTTTTGTTTCAGGCAGACAGAGAAAATGAAGTGCTGAAGTTAGACAAGTTGTGGCATGGCCCTCATTTTATCTGCATGCTACATTTGATTTCTTTACTTTTTGGAAAGAACGAGGGAAATTCGTATCCCCCCCCCCCCCTTTAAGATATCCAACTTTAATAGACTCCAGCGGCTATATATATATTTTTTCTTTTATCTTGCATTTTGTTCAGCTTTGCAGCACTTATCCGTTTCAACAGCATGAAAGCCACAAAACCATAAAACCGCACAGGCACAAATCCTCCGGCTGTATTTTTCTCCCTCACAAACATGTTTTTCCGTCCACCTCTTCTCTCCGTCAGCCGCATGTCTCCGGGTATCTTGGGTAGACACACTTTGGTGATGGTCTGTGCTGCTTTCTGGTGCATTTGGCTGGCTCTGTTCCAGCTGCGATCCATTCAGCGCTCAACAGAGCGTTCCTCAAGGACAAAAGACTCTCGCTGCCAGAACACTAATACATACTGTAAAGCTCAATTAATGCCCTTCTTCAAGTTTGTGCTGCTCAAATTAGCTTAGTACTTTTATTATGCTTTATTTGCACAGTCTGTGACAGACGTATTAGCATGTACCAATCTAATATGTTTTCTTAGACCCGTATAATGGTAATAATATACTTATTTTAGATATTTTGTCATTGGAAGCTACATAGTGATTTTTGTAGTACCAGAAAGTATCATTTCAATCCCAAGCACAGTCAAATAGTCAGTCGACAGTTCCTTTAAATTGTAATATTTCATAATATTACTGTTTTTACTGTATTTATATTAAAATAGATGCAGTTTTGGTGTTAGCATTTGTTGCAAAATATTTCACCCCATACCTGTGAGTGCCTTGTATGTCAATATAGTAATCTTTCAGTAGTTGTAGCACGTATCAGAATACCATAGTATTGGCATCTGACAGCTGTGTTATAGCATGGCACCGCCACAGTAGTGTTCTGTACGCTGGGCTCACAGACTCTTATTTTCTTTTGTTCACTCTGCATGGACAGGTTAACGGGCAGTTTCGTCCCTGACCTCATCGTCAGTATGACCCATCAAATGTGGCTGCATTTGCAGTCTGATGAAAGTGTGGGCTCTATTGGCTTTAAGATCAACTATAAAGGTGAGTCTGTTCTCTGCCTGAGCTTCTTAGAGTGCCCACATAAATCACTCTGCTGGCTCAAAAGCTTTACTGCTGTTTTTCTCTCTCGCCTACCTACAGAAATTGACAAGGAAAGTTGCGGGGATCCCGGCATCCCTCTGTACGGGCTTCGAGAGGGTGGGGGTTTCTCCAACGGAGACATGCTGCGCTTTGAATGCCAGTTCGGATTCGAGCTCATTGGCGAACGAATGATTTCCTGTCAGAATAACAATCAGTGGTCTGCTAACATCCCTATCTGTATATGTGAGTGCTGCTAGACGCTGCTCTCTCATTATTTACAGTTTGTGCTTCGAAGCACACATTTTTTTAATCTTCTCTGTAAAAAAGTGAGATTTGTAACAAAACATCAGACTTTTTTTTCTACTCTTATTCATGCAATGAAAGTTGTGCTTCCAGGTTTTCTGAACAAGAAATAACATTGCATGAAGAAGAGAATGAAATTTAAGCCGATGGGAGCCAGGGTTATTGAAGTTAACTAAAACTAAGGCCCCCGGTAGATACAGTAGATGGATAGATGGACGGATGGACAGATGGACAGATAGATAGAAAAATAATAATGATGTGATTCGCGTTATTTTACTCAGAATAATAATGGGTGCTGTGGGCAATTTCATTTTTCTTTCTCTTAGACTGGAAGCTTTTTAAGTGCTAATGCAACAGAATGAAGAGCAAAGGATGTGCATTAAGTGTGTAATCGATGCTTTATGTATTTCATCATTCTCATACTGCCACAGAGAATGATGGGAAATGTTGTCTTATCACACAAGCCTGTTGCTTCATTAACTGGCTAAGTGAGGAGTATTTTCTGCAGAGCACTATCACTATTCTTCCTTAACGATTCATTTACAAGCTAAATTATGTGGTTAACACTCACAATTAATACTTGTTTGTGAAGATCAATTCCATTTGGAAGGTATAATAATCTTAAGATTTAAAGTAAGCTATTTCGATATGTTTTAAATATAATGTGAATATATATATATATATATATATATATATATATATATACAGTATATATATATATATATATTTATTATTATTATCATTATTATTATTATTTTTTTTTTTAGCATCATTACTCATCTTTAATAGCCTTTATTTGAAATAGAAATGTCTTTCTCTCTCTCTCTCTCTCTCTCTCTCTATATATATATATAAAGCAAACAAATACAAACCGGATTCCAAAAAAGTTGGGACACTAAACAAATTGTGACTAAAAACTGAATGCAATGATGTGGAGATGGCAAATGTCAATATTTT
>JAUCMU010000086.1:237816-256951 GCA_032275025.1 Enteromius treurensis | reverse complement strand
TTCCTGGACTCCATTCCCCAGAATGCACCTCTCCTTCACAGCTGTTCTGAATTAGGTTCAATGATTCAATCAGTACGACCTGTATATATACCAGTCAGTCTGTTTGTTTGTCTGTCACGGTCTGTTTGCACTGTCAACCTGTCTCTTTGCCACTCCATGGTCCTTTCTATCTTGATCTGTTGTTTTCGACCTCCCTGTTTTGACCACCGTTTTTGTTTTGCCCTTTGATTTATATGTACTGTGTACCGACCCACGCCTGGACACTGACTACTCTTTTGCTCTGTCTCCTACATGGATGTCTGATTCCGCTCTGTGTCATTCAATAAACAGTCTGCGAATGAACACGCACGTCTTCTCGCTTCCTGTTTGTGACAGTCAGAGAACTCTCAGAATTAATTAAATATGTTAACATACACTTTAAGATTACTACTATAAAGTGCCCTTTAAAAATCTGCCATTTAAATACTGATATTATACATGAAACGAAAGAGACAGAGAGGTGCGGATCCATCTGCAGGCTTTTTATTCGTAGTCAGACAAGCAATGATCGCTAACGAGGCAAACAGTACAACAAGGGACAGGCTAGAATCAGATCTAGAAACAGGCGGAAGGTCGGGGCAGGCAGCGAGAATCAAACAGAGAATAAACTGTTCAGGGGGCCTGTTCCATAAAACACGTTTACCAAATAAGCCAGGCTTATGGCAGATAGTCTGACTTATTTTAATACAAATTATTTGGCAATAAGTCAGACTAACTGAAATAAGCCTGGCTTATTTGGTTAACTTGTTTTATGGAACAGGCCCCTGGTAATACACACTAATCCACACCAGAAATAATGCTCAGAGATCTCGCCTAGGCAGAACAAACACTTTTATTGGAATATATTGTAATAATTTTTTTTGGCAAAAAATTAAGAAATGGGGATTGTGCAATAAATAAATAAAGTTTAATTTTAATTATTGAAAAAGTCTTATGATATATGCATAAATTTGTAAATGGTTTTGAAGTATACTTATGAAATATACATATATTTAAAATATTTTTTTGTTTTTGTTCATACCTACACACACACACACATATATATATATATATATATATATATATAACTTGAGTGGGCCCTAGAGTATTTATGCTGCTCTGTTGTGTTAGAAGCTGTCTGGTCACGTAATCCTTGTTAATGGTTGTTTGTAGCCTTTTTTGTGTGAATTTAATAATTATATCAAGAAAAGCATACCCTGGGGTCCAGAGGGCAAGGCGAAACATGTTCTAGCTTCTTTTTTCACATCCTTTTTCTGGCCTCAAAGAGGGACAGTCTTTTATTAAGCACTGCAAATTGACTTGGTAATTCAGTGGCTGCTCAAGAGCATCATAGAGGAATAGCAATGAGAAATAGACAGAGAACAAGTCTTTTGAGGGTGAATGTGCCTGTGTATGTGTGTTTGTGTATGAGCAAAAAGAGTGAGAAAGAGCTGCATTAGTGCCTATGAATACCAAATGGTCAAGTTAGCCTGTTGACAAAGCTGACAAAAAAGTGTTTGTTGAAGCTTATGGATGGCATGACTAGCTCACTCTTTCCTTCTGTTATGCACCTGCTCGTAATGAAACCACCCGAAAGAAAAGCAGTGTCTCAGAGCATCATATCATTCGGCTGCTGCTTATTTTCCCCAAATGGAAACCTACTTCTGAAACAGGATCCACACACACAAAATGACAGGAATGATAAAGAGATGCTTGCTTATTTATATAACAGTGAGAGGTTAGCATTTGTGTGTTTGAGTAAGTGAGGGCTATAGAAAAAGAGAGAGAGCAAGAGAGAGATTGTCAAGTCAGCGCTCTCATATCGCACAGGAAGTCTCTTTGGCATACTCCAATATATTTTAAGAGATCTCATTTAACTCCCTTTAGTGATACCCTCTTTGCTCTTAGACTCTATTACCTCTCCTTTCCATGGAACACTCTAGAACTCTATTCTGCACTAAAGGGACAAGAGCTGGCCCAGACCCAAAACATCTACTCAGCAAAGCTGCTCCAAATCCGAGCAAGATATATGAGCCATTTACCCAGAAATGATCAGAAATAGCAAGTCAGTTTTCACCACATTGCACCAACTATGGCAGGCTGTTTTGGAAAAACAAATAAAAAAACTAATATATATTGGCACAGGAAGAGAGGGAAGAAGAATGCAAATTTGGGTCTGCTGCTATGTGGAATCAATTAATTCTAAAAGTAAATATCAATGTAAAAAAATAAAAATAAAATGTTGTTCTGAATTCATTATAGAAAGTTTTGGTGCTTTGCGGTATGCCTATAAGGGTGCATTTTTTAGATTAAGGGCCTGTACTGTGCCCCAGAACATTGTTTATTGCTGTTCACGGTTATACCTGTTTATGATTTTATAAAATCTTGATTGAGATTTGATTGGTCTCAGATGTCTATGACATAGCACACATCATGCATGGGTGACTTCACCCTTGCATTCACCCCTGCACTTCATGTTCATCAATTTTATGATGAATTTATGGTGCTTTGATGCAGTATAACTGATGCTAAGGAGAAAGAGCAGTATGGATATTTGAATATTCAGGTTTCTATTCCTTTTCCTTTTACAGATCTTTGTGATGACACAAACGCAGATGAATAATGTTTTCAGTCTTGCTGCCTGGACCACATTCTTCAAACAAACTGTTCTTTTTATCATAGTGGCAGTCAACATTTTCATTTATAGTGGGAACGGAAAGTATTCAGACCCCCTTAAATTTTTCACTCTTTGTTATATTGCAGTAGCCTGGGCCCGCCCACACTTCCTGTGACGCTACATTCATTTCACGAGCAAAGTTAGTCTGGCCAAGCTTACGTTTTAGAGCATTTCAGATACCCAAAAAAGTGGGAACCAATGAGAAACGAGCTCCCCCGGCACGACTGAGGCGGGTGTAACGTGATGACGCAGCAGTTCTGCAGCATACAAACATGGCGTGTACCGAGCAGGAACAATGGTTCGACTCTGCTGTTGAAGCTGTTTTCAGATGACAGGTTTTCTTTTAAAATTGGAGCAGAAGTAATTAAAGTAAGTAAAGACATTTCCCCACTGCTTTAATGAAGCTAGCTACAGTTGGTTACAGTGGCTTCAGGTTCCGTCGCTACGCATACTTCATCGGAATGAGTGGTCTGATTGGTTGTAGATTCGTCCAGTAGTATACAGAGACATCTGATGGACGCAGGTTAAGCCCGCCTCCCAGAAGGCGGGTAGTAAGGCAGCTTTGCCAGACTAAAGCTCCTATGAGCTTTATAGTCGCGGAAGCCAGGCTAGCTATAAGCAGCCGTTTTGCTAAATTCTGCTTGTTTGTTTACTCTTTAACATTCGGTTTAAAGACACAGTCAAATTTTCAAAAAGCCCCTCAAGTGTGTAGAGTTGGTCTCTTATCCCTGCTGAAAAAAAAACAGCAAATGCTGGTTAGGTATGTTTTTCAGCAACAGTTAACGTTCTCATTATTAAAACTTCCTTTCTAAATTGAATCTGAGAAATGAGAGTCTGATTTTCCACTTAAATGTGAATTATTATCTACTCTCGTAGAGATAAGCGAACAACGAAGTCCTTAAGTCCTAAGTGAATTGACTGACATGCAGAAAGTGTTTCTGAACGGTTGAAAAAAAAGGGTGGTTCGGCCCCTGGCTCTTTTTCCTGCTGTTTACAAACACCAGTTTGATTTCTCAAGACGCTTATTTTAGTGAAATCTGTCAGGTCGCAGGAGCGTTTTGTGCGTCTTATTAAAAAATGGCTTGCAGCGCCTTTAAATCAAGAACTTTTTAATCTCCAAAGACATTCAGTGCACACTGTACTGCAACATTGAAGTGGTTTTCTTTGTTGAATTGAAGTGTTTTAATAAACATTCTGCTGGCATGTGTATAAAATGTTTCCGGCAGCGCCCTGCGGAGGCCACTTCACCGCTCCGGTGGGAGTCATTCTGTCCCCGGGGTGGCCCGGCTACTACAAAGATTCCCTGAGCTGTGAGTGGGTCATCGAGGCCGAGGTGGGACGCTCCATCAAGATAAGCTTTGACAGGTCTGTTGGAAAGCTCTGAGAATAGCAACACACAGAGGCATTATTTGGATTCATGTCTGGAGGCATCAGCTCTCCAAGGCGACAAATCATTTCGGCACATATCAGGGTTAGAAAAAGCCCAAGTAGCAATATATTCATAGCCATCTTCATCCGGGGTCCTTTGGGTGTGAAGGCCGCGTGGGTTTTTATAAAGTCTCAATGTAACAGTCTGCCGAGTTAATAAAGTATAATGTCAAATGTAATTGAATCGTAAGCCTCAGCTGATCGCGGCAAAGTTCACATGTACAAACGTCTGAAGGATGCTATTGCTGCTGAGTAATGTTTGTCATAGCGCACACAGACCGAGGGCGCATAAGAGACGGTCACCATTAGTGTCTATATAAATGATTACATAGTGTTATGTCGACGGGCTTGATCCATACGCGCGCTGTTTGCTGTATAAATCTATCGCTGAGAGTGGTGCCCATCGAGGCCGCCTGAGAAAGGGAAATAGAATGAATCTATATCTTGTTACAAATGGCTGACTTTATTTCATTAGCACTGCAATGCTTCCCAAGAGTAGGGCATTGAAATAGCATCAGATCTGAAGTTTGATCTAGCAGACTGGGAGCGGACGCCTCGAGATGTATCACAAAAGCTCGACTGATTTTTTTTTTTTCCCCGGCACCGAAATTATTTGAATTCCGTCATCGTTTGAGCGCCCTCGTGTACAGCAATCCTGTAGGACTTCCTTCTGTAAAATACAAAAAGAGATATTGTGATAAATGCGCTGGCTGCTCTTTTCATTTACTCACTCTTGAGTAGTTTTAAATCTGTATGAATTTATTTGTTCAGCCGAACACAAAAGAAGGTATTTTGAAGAGAGTTTGTAACCAGGCTGTTTTGGGTCGCAATTGACTTCAATAGTAGGGGGGGAAAAAATCCCACGGGAGTCGATGGTGACCCAAAACAGCCTGCTTACAAACTTTCTTCAAAATATCTTTTGACAGACATTCATACGGATTTGGAACTACTTGAGGTACTATTCCTTTAAAGATATTAAAAAGTAGTCTCCTGTATGTGGCTGATTCATTATATTAAGGCTCCCTGAGTCATATGACTTAGAAATTCATTATTTAATTGATCCATGAACTACAGCTTGAAGATCTTATTTCACTATATGGGGCGTGAAGATGCAATATGCCAGATTTTTAAGTAAATAACAACTTAAGTTTTGGCCTTTTTCAAGTATATAGACTAAAATTGATGTAAAGCCATCTATCTATCTATCTATCTATGAATAATAGAATATAACATGATTTTAAAGGACTTGGAATATGGTGCACAAGTCTTACTGTACGAGTGACTTACATGATGTATAGTAATTAAAATGATAATTTTATGGTGTTTTTTATGTAACTTTTGGAGCCCCTGATTATTATAATGTATACTCTCACCATTTGTGCATAAGAGACTAGGTTGTTATGTAAAAGTTGTTATTTTACTGAAGACAGAAAAGCATACAGGTTTGAAGCAACACGAGGGTGAGTAATTGACCATATTTTCATTATTAGCTCAACTATTCCATTAAAGCAAGCTCACTGCCGCAGATCTGTGTGTATTCGCGCATCACAAAGCGGTTTGATCCCATCAATAAACAGCAGCGTGAACACTGGCTGCGTCTGTGACTTCTCATTAAAAGAGGCGGTCAATGAGGAACAGTTGGGCAGCCATGGGTAATGAGCTGTGTATGTGTTTGTGTGTGTGGATGGAAACACATTTCACATTGTAATATTTATTATCTGTTTTCTTTGATCTGTTTTTTTTTTTTTTCCGGCAGGTTCCAGACAGAACTCAATTACGACTTTCTAGAGGTTCACGATGGGCCTAATCTCCTCTCGCCCCTAATCGCCTCTCTTAATGGCACCCAAGTCCCTCAGTTCCTGTTCAGCAGCGGCAACTTCCTGTATCTTCTCTTCACCACCGATAACAGTCGCTCTAACAGTGGCTTTAAGCTCTTTTATGAAAGTGAGTCAGCCGTCTTTATAGACCGGGTGCCTTTTGCCTGAGAAATGATATTTCAACCTGAATCGTATCTGTCTCTCCACACAAGCAAACAGCTTGAGGATTTCTCTTTGTAGTATTCTGTCTCGCTCTCTCTATTTCTTGCCTATTCTGTCTTCCATTTTTTTATTTGGTGTGCTTTTTATAGGCAAAACGACTGCATTCATATTGCCTAATCATTTCAACACTGCATCATGTAATGCAAATTAAATCTTTACTTTGTTAGCGATACCCAAGTAAGCAAGTAACATTAACAAATAAAATAGAAATAAATGTAATGTGCTATGCAATAAAATTAAATATAATTTTAGATAAGCTTAGCTTTTTTTTCCTCTGAAACTATACATTAATGCAAAACTGTAAATGAAATTGACTATACCTTGAACTGTGCCATTAAATGTCACAAAATAATCTCATTTCGCGTGCGCTTGGCTTCAGGCGTCACTTTGGACACTCACTCGTGTTTGGACCCCGGCGTGCCAGTAAATGGGATACGTTACGGGCAGGACTTGGCCATCGGCTCAGTGGTGTGGTTTGGCTGCGAGCCTGGATACAGACTGAGCCACGAGGAGCAGTTGGTCTGTGAGAAGAACCACTGGTGGAGCCACCCTCTGCCGACATGTGACGGTAAGCTGTCATCTCAATTACACGTCTCAGTTAGACTAATTAACGCTGCTCATTTAAACGGTTCTTTGATTTCTACATTCACAACCATTTCAAGAATATTCTGTAGCATTTTAATTGAAGTCTGGCTGTATATGCATATCATAATTCTCATCACATTCAATTCAGACTGCAAACATACATCATATCTAAAATGCAGTTTCTCTGACAGCAGGACAGAGTTCTCCAGTGCTCTAGAATCTTAAGGGGTTATAAGTTCACCACAAAGTGAAAATTCGATCATCAATTATTTAGCTTCATGTCATTCCAAACCTGTAAGACCTTCGTTCATCTTCAGAACACAAATGAAGATAGTTTTGATGATGTCAGAGAGTGACTGAAATGATCCCAGGTCCAGTAACGTAGTAAAAACACCAGTAAAACAGTTCATGTGACATCAGTGGCTCAACTTCAGTTTTGCACCGATAGGAGAATACTGTTTTGCACAAAGAATACAAAAATAATTGCAAAAATTTGCTCAACCATTCTTCTCCTCTGATTTAAAGCATCACAATGCAATGCATATGCAAGCTTTAGCGTATCTGACGTAATCAGCCTTGTTTATGTCCAGGGGAAGTGCATGCAAAGCTTAATCTGCAGTTGTTTACGCCTAGTGGAAAGCGTATGCATGCATTGTGATACTCAGGTGAAAAGAATGTAAATTGATATTTTTGTTTTCTTTGTGGAAAAAAACGTGGTGCAAAAATCTGTGTGCTGTAATTGCTGACGGGTTACTTGGATAACAGTGTATATGAAGATGCACAATAGGCATGTTGCCAAAATCATATTAGTTTTGTTAAGTTTATTTACAGTACTTAGGACTGTTATTTTCAGAAGAATGAATAATTGAGCCTTTAAATAAATGAAATCCTAATGATTCCCTTCCCGATGCGTTATAGAGGTTTCAGCTCAGAGTGGTACTGCATATTCTATTCTTAAAATGACTGTGACTTTCTCAAAGTGTTGTCTTTTTTATGAGCAGCTGAGGCACAATGAGAACCGACAAAAGACTTGGTCTATTCAGTTGGACGCCAATTTTAGCATAAGTGTGAATTTTGAACCAGACGAATTGACTAGAAATGTTTGGTTTGCTACCAGACTTCCGACCGATGCTCTGGACTCTCTGTCAAGACATCTGGTACTTGTTATTTTTCTAAAACTCTCTTCAGCTGCTCTCCGCAGCCTGTTTTGCTTGCGTAATGTGACATTTCTGAACGGCACAAGAAGTTCAGTGAAATGAAATGTAGAAATGTGATTTTATCCGTCAGGAATTGATTGGTTCAGAAGCACTCTCTACCAGAATGTAGTTATTTTTTATTTGGAACAGAAGGAACGTTATCAAGAAAGTAAACAGGGTCACTTTTGTCGACTTTAACCTTCCGGTAAAATGTTCTTATTTCCAAAAGGGCACTCCTAGCAGGTCTGGCCCATTTGGCGTATTCAATTTTAATGACTTTGTGTCATTCTGAATTAACTGAATATGGTGGAAATATTTCGGTACTTCACAGTGCCGGAGGGAAGAAAGAAAGAGATTTAGGCAGATGTTGAGCCGGAGGCGCTAGACTCTTTTATCGTCTCACGGGGAGTGACGCTGACATTCATTATCATTAAAGGTGAAGTCGCTGAGGAAATCTGCCTTCAGTCCTCCAATTCTGAAGTTCAGGTCTTAGTTTGGACACCTCAAGAAGCACCGTCTATGACTGCATCCCAGTTTTTTGCGTACTGTGGCTCTGTTCCAAGATTTTGTGGCATTTTAAGGCATAATAACTTTGAAAAAGAAAGTGTAGATACAGCTTCATTATGCAGCCTAGCCCTCTAGAATTGGTTGAAAACTATGGCAGAATAAATTTTTGGTATCCTTCTTGTAGAATAAAACATTGTAGGCATGGCTATACTGGAAAGTTAACATCAATGTAGTAAATCTGCGTGCAACTTATTAGCAGTGTGCTTTGTTTGCAAAGCATTTCCATTTAAGCACTCAAAATGTTAGCTCCGTTTCAAATGATTTTCTGTTCCTGTTACTAGTTTTCAGTCAAGTTTGTAGCATGGGACTAAAATGCATTTCTTTGGTTCGGCCATTACTCAAGATCTATATTTGCCCCAATCGATAGCCTAAGCCCTGCTGAGATAATGCCACCAGCCTATTTCAGCTTTTGGTTTAGTAGAAGACACTATGATAAGGTTTCTTCAGACACCTTGAGTCGCTTTTCAATTGTCAGATTGTGTTCAGAAACACAATTAGAGATGAGCCACGACTTTCAGATTTTTTGATTGCACGCTTACGTCACCAAGAGTTTATGTGTGCACGGGAATTTTTGGGATTGTTTGTTCGTCTGCAGTGCCCCTTTAACATTCCTTGAAAAAAAAAAATGTTTTAAATGTATCCAAATTCTTAGGGGTTTTTTTTGCACACAAACCTGAAATATTTTTTTTAATGGAATGTGATTAACATGAAGTACTTGCGTTATTTATGCATCATTCATGCATTTGGCAGACACTTTTTGTCCTAAGCATTTTTCGAAATAAATTGATGCATCCCCAGTTTTGTTTATTTCCTTTTTTATGTGCAGTCTGCACAAATTTCATGTAAATTGCCTCATTCATTTCCATGCACCGACGCACCATTTTACAAAAAGCCAAACAAAGCAGAATAATTTTCTATTGTGCATCATTTGTAAAAACCGTCCTTACATAAATTGCTGTATTCAGTTTAGTATGACACTTTATATGAATATTGGGCCATTCCAAAAAGCAAATTGTTCAGAATACCACTTCTTACCTGAATTGTGATGTGATGAAACCATTCTTACCAACAATTGCAGTCATTTTAGATAAATATGTTTTTAACAATGATTTTGCTCTTGGCTTTACAAATAGTTAATATAGATCTGCCAGACACTTTTGTAAGTATGGGTTAATGCATTCCATGGCAGTCAAGCCCATGATTTTGCCAGTTTCATATACACCTAAGTAGCATGTGCGTTTTCTTATTTTTGTGTGATTAGAGTTTCAGAAATTTGGTATCATTAGGACTTCTCACTAAGCCAAGTGTCATTATTACTTTGCTCATACTTAGATATGATCAATCTTCTAAGACTATCAAATGCACAGACATGCATTGAAGAAGAATGTCATCGAGACCTGTTGTTGGACTCTTCCGACTCAAGCCAGTGAGCTACCTCTTTGAAGCAGCATAGCAATGCTCATGCAATCATCCACAACCTCCTAGCACCACAGTAGAGCGTTTTGCATGGACAGTAGCACTCGCTCATTTTTCTCGAAAAACTTCCAGAGACCAAGTAAAGTGGTTGTGACCTTTTCTAGAGACAACGGCAGGTGGAAAGTAGCTCAAAGTAGAAGAATTTTGCGTTGCTCTCGTTAACCTTTCGGTGGTATTTTTTACTTCCGGTGAAGGTTACTCTGCTCTTTGAATTCCCTCAGCTGAACACTGCTTATCTCAACAGAATTCCTGCTCAAAACGGAGCACTAAAAGTGATACGAGAACAGTCGCATATGTGCTTCCTGTAAAGTTTCAGATCTTTTTTAAGATTCTACGCATGTCTTCCTGCAGCTCTGTGCGGAGGCGATGTCCGGGGCCCAGAGGGCATCATCCTCTCTCCTGGCTTTCCGGAGCTCTATCCCAACTCATTAAACTGCACATGGACTCTGGAGGTCAGCCATGGCAAAGGTACATACACAGCAGATTTCTCCTTGTGCTGTCAGTAGAAGATGAGGGCTCCTTTTTGACATCAGATCTGCCTTAGGTGTCCATGAACACATTCAAAGGTGCATCTTTATTTACTGAACACCAGAGCTGGGTAGACTAGCCAAAAGTGTACTCAAGTAAAAGTAAAAATCCAAATAGATACTTAAGAGTAAAAAAGTATCCAATTAAACACTACTTTCTTGAATTTCCAGGTACAAATGAGAAACTGCTTCTGTTTTGCGACTTGTTTGATGAAGGCCTTGAACAGAATTACTCAATTTGTAATTCATTCATGCATGAGGCATCGCTCATGCCCCAGAAAAAAAAGCGATGCATGCTTGGAATAAACGATGTGTTGTGCATTGCATTAAAATTAAGTAATGCTGCCCAGTGTAGTTTTTTCTCAGTTGAAATAGAATCCATTTTTTAATCTACTCTTAAAAGTATAACATTTCCAAAAATATACTCAAATAAATGTAACTGAGTAGTTATTACTACCCACCTCTGTTGAACACAGTTCGTGCGTATGTGTGTGTGTGTGTGTGTGTGTGTGTGCACCAAACAAATACTTCTGTTTTAATTACTATATGTGTGAAACTTGATATGATACTTGTTCATTTTAATAAATCGATATTGATTCTTAAATACCAAGATTCATCTTTTAGTCTATTTGTTGATGCAAGATTACAACTTCACTAGACATTCTAGAGTGTGACTCCCTTCCAATATTAATGATTAACTTCTCTTTTTTTCTAGCTTATGCTTTGTCTGTGAAACTGAGGGTATATTTAACATGACCTGTTCGTAATGTCTTAATTATTTAATGCACGTTTAAATTAATGTGGCACGAAAACAAGTTATGACAGTATTTTTTTTATTTGAGTGGTAATTATTACATCTAAAAATACAAAGTGCACTCCGCTGTTAATTGTAACCATTCATATTAAAGTAATAAAAGGTCTCCTTAGTTTACAGCATTAGATTAGATATATTTCTTTCTCCTTAATTTATTTGAAGAAACAGCCATAATTTTTCTCAATTAACACCTTTTTCCCTTTGAATCCAAGTCATTTGTTTTGACGTGATTTGGAAGTTAATAATTTGTGTCCTCGTCTGATGGCTTCTCTTCTCAGGTGTGCAGTTCACGTTTCATGCGTTTCACCTGGAGGATCACCATGACTACCTGCTCCTGACGGAGAACGGCAGTTTTGCGCGGCCCCTCGCTCGGCTCACCGGTTCGCAACGGCCCCCGCCAGTCAACGCTGGGCTCTACGGCAACTTCAAGGCTCAACTGCGCTTCATCTCAGACTTTTCCATCTCCTTCCAGGGCTTCAACATTTCTTTCTCAGGTGAAAAATTGAATTTATACATTTGAATTTATAATCAATTTATTTATCCAATATCTAATATTTATTTAATTGTTAGTTTAATTTGCATTAAATTAAAGTAAAGTAAAGTAAAGCAAAGTATAACTGAACCCTAACCCTAAATAGGGTTAACACTTTACAATAAAATTTTATTAATTAATGTTAGTTAATGCATTAGTTAACTTGAACTAAAAATTAACTAAACAGTTTCTTTAAGGTCAGCATGAAGCATTGTTAGAGGGACAAGCCGTTCTGATGATAAAGCATCTGCAATATACACCATTTTATGTAAATGGTTGCATTCAATTTGATGCTGCGGCTTACGAACAGAGCCAGCTATTCTGAGCAAAGCAAATTGAATTTTTCTGTAAATCATTCACTAACCATTCTTAAATAAATTGACGCAATCAGTTCAGTGTGGAAAGTTAGATAAACATTTATCCTCACAATTTTCTGTGATGGCCGTTACTACCCTTTAGTACAAGATTTAATAATGAATCTTAATCTGAGTATAATATCGAAGGTTATTCTAGGACAAGAACAGTCGCTATCATCATCAGCATCTACATGCCTGTTTCTATGAATAGAGAAGGTGTGTCTTACCATAGGTGAGTAAAGTTGGCGGGAGTGTAATTCAAGGGATTATCTCAAGGTGTATTGAAAACAGCTACACTAAATATCGCTTCCGGTAAAAGGATCTGTGCGTCCCTGGAAGTTGTCTAACTTCAGAAGCGTGACGTTTCAAGATTGTACGATTTGGTCGAATGTTACATGTTAAGGCTGCCTGTGAACCTCGGCCCTTGTGTCTGATAACGACCCCTACACTCTCCCACATCCTTCACGCCTGCAAACTCAGTCAGCCTTAAGCTGTCTGTTACCACCGCCATTACAAACTCATTCATTCATTCAATCATTCGCCACTACACACTCACTCACAAAGGCCCATTCTGGGTTTTATTAGTTATGATGATGGTGCAAATGTTATCTTTGATCTTGAAGACTGCTCTTTGATATTTATATTGTTTCATAATATAAACAATACATTTATTCAGTGTTTACTTTCCTTTTTCTCTCTCTTTCTGTGGTCAAATTTATAAATGAATACGTAGGATGTAGGATGACACGTTTTATCATGGCTCGCACTTTCACGTTGAGTGAACTGGAAGGTTTTTTTTTTTGGACAATGTAATTAAATCTTTAATCTAAATTGAAACTCTTTAATTTGACAGTATTAATGCTGATTCTTTTTTAAAGTTGATCATTTATGTTAGGGCAGCCACCACCGTTACAGATGGTGCTCGGTACATTGATAAAGGTAATCAATTGGTAATAGCTTGAGCTTCGTCTTAGTGGCTTATTGAAAGTCTGAGACTTATCAGTGTAGCCGGCAGTCTTCTTGTCAGACTTCAGCAGTGAACTGCTGGCTGATATTAGAGCTGGCTTTAGGCTGCGTTTTTCATTAGTCACAGATCCCCACTGGATCATCCCGCTGCGCTGCACGGTCACCACCAGATACCCACTGGGCACTGGGTTAAACTGGGCTGCCGTCTAATGGAATGAGTAGATCCACCTTTTGACGTAAAAGTGGAAAAGAAACCTATTTGACAGCTAAATATGAGCTCATAGAAGCCAATATTTTAAAGCAGTTGCACCAAATACTCGTTCATGTCTGGTTACAGTAACCTTTGTTAACACTTAAAGCCTTTATGTAAAATGCATTATTAAAGTAGATTTAGTAGTAGTTTTAATGTGCAAATTATGCCTTGTAATGCATCTCATAATGCATTCAGTAATCTCATGAATAATAATATCCATGGTTGTAATACATTATAATATTCATTGTTAAACATTTAGAAGGTGTAATGCATTTAAACGCACAGCAAAAAAACAAACAAAAAAAAAAAACATTAAATATTATAATGCATTTTAACTTTGGTTAGAATTTATGAAATTACATAATGCATTGCAACGTGCATTATGAATATCTTTATAATGCATGACACATAAAGACTTAGCAAGCAATAACAGGCTGTAAAGGAATATTTTACCTGAAAATAAAGTTATTTTATGACCATGTAATTACAATCCAGTGCATGTGTGTGTGTTTCCCCCAGGACTATTGAAAAGAATGATTACACAGCTTAATTGCGTTAGTTTAGCTAAAACTATATTTAGGAGGTACTTTTATTACTTCAAATAAGCTAATTTAGATGTAGGATATAATAAAAATTACAAGTGCTAAAACACACAACTAAATTGCATTAAAAAGTGTGTGTTTAAATGAAAGTGCAAACAGAAAATATGCAGATAAAATTTGAAATATTAACAAACCTTAAACAGTGTATGTGATACTGCAATAACACTGGTTACAGGGAAAAACAGCCTTCTAGTTGGACTGATTTTTCATTTTTGGCTGAACCAATTTCTTTTAGGTCAGTGTGATGCATTGTTAGAGGACATGCCGTTCTGATAGAAAGCCAAGTTGTGAGAAGAGCCCATAGGGTTTGGCTCATGTTTACAGAGTCATCATATACATTAATTAAGGGCTGAGTTATGAATACCCATACAATTATCCAGAAGCCAAGTTCCTGTATTAGCCTAATATATATTCCCCAATGAAAACTACGCTTGACCTTTTTCTGGTACTGAATATTGATGGGATTGACACAAGCAGACATGCATAATGCGAAAAAAAAAAAATATATATCAGGCATGAAACTGCAGACAAAAGCTTTCCGCCATTAACATTCCAGCATTAATGCTAAAAGTTCAAGGACGAGAACTGATGTCTTGATGTAATATGAAATATATTACATTTTCTATACAGTCACAGACAGAGGTAGAAGTATTCATATGCTTAACACATCGGGTTTCTAAATAGATTGGACAATTTGATATTAGAGCTCAGAGGAAGCAAAAGTGACAAACAAGCAATTCACGTCAGTGCCATCGACCATCAAACATCTGAACTCATTGCTCCTCTGCACCGAGCGCCACGATCTAATTGAAACTGCAGCTGTGGTCGTACGCTAACCGTTTCTGCATATCATTTACATATGTGGAAATGATTCACACTGTTCCTATCGTAGCTCTAATTGATTGTTTGAGTGTTTGCAGATAACCCAGGGTAAATGTTGGCGCTCTGTTTACTCTGTGAATCATGATGTGATGTTAAACGAGACATTGGTTGAATATCAAAACTGAAGTGCCATGCTAAAATAAAGCAAAAAGACCAGCATATTCAAACAATATTTTAATAACAATTAGCCAAAGAAAAAAATAGCCAATAACTTGACAATAATTTAAATATTTGCATAAACTACAATTATTAGCACTCTTCAGACGAAAATAACTTAAATGTTAGCATTTTGCTAAGCTAGTGCATCCCCCCGTTTAGATTTAAGTATGTTTTGATGCTGGTTTAAGCTGGTTCTTTTGCTGTTGTTTTTTTAAATAAAGTGTTTTTAATCAGTACTTTATTTTCTAAGGCTGCTTACTGTTTGGAGCATCTACTGTACAGTGTATCAGTCATTATTAAAGGAATAGTTAATCCCAAACCCATTCACTGTAGAGGATCCATTGACGGTTGTGCTGTAATGCTAAATTTCTCTACATCTTTTTCAATGAAGAAACAAACTCATCTACAACTTGGATGACCTGAGGATGAGTACATTTTCTGTGCATATTAATTTCTGGGTGAACTATTAATTAAAAATGCTGCCTACATCAGCAGCTTACTAGGTTGCAGAATGAATTCCTTTAGTTATTCATTCAGTTTTTTATAGTTTTCATGAATTATGTTTGTCACATCCTGCAAGCTGCGTTACAATAAGTTTTAGCATACAATAAGGTTCAACCTGCACCTGTGAATTATGCCATCTAAGTTTGTGGCTAAACTTTTTGTTCAGGATATGATTTGGAGCCATGTGAGGACCCTGGTGTGCCCCAGTTTGGCAGACACAGCGGTGGCAGATTTGGCATCGGTGACACCCTGACGTTCTCCTGTGACCTTGGTTACCGCCTGCAGGGCGCTCCAGAAATCACTTGCCTGGGCGGTGGGCGGCGCATATGGAGTGCACCTCTGCCAAGGTGTGTGGGTACGTGGTCAGCTGCTCTCATTCGCTTGGATCGTCCAGAGTTTGAAGAGTCTCCGTGGTTGCATTTGAGCTAGAACTGTATGTTCTAGATGGAGTAGTAGTAGTAGTAGTTTTCTACTGCACAGTATACATACCACATAATATAGACCGCTCATATTATATTCACTCAAATTGCTTGTAAAATTCACAAATCATTAAAATCAGTAAAATTGCAAAAGATGCGTTAAATTAAATGTGAAATTCTAAAGTAGACTGTAATTGTATTTTCTAGTGAAATGTACTCTAATAACCTTAAAAAATTATATTTATAGCACCATTTAACAAATAGTACTTTGAAAAGCATGCATCTTTAATTGTTGTTATTGTTACAACCTCCAAATAACTCCTGGTTTCTAACGTAAATGGGGGTTATTTGGCTTTATTTGGAGAAAACACTGTTTTGTTTACACTTTGAGAAATATTTACAATGTGCTTATTGTATATTATATACTGCTTATTACTAAAATAGTGCTTCGATAGTTTACAGTATGCATTGATAAACATTTTAAAATGTAATGGTATTATGAAATGCAAAACATGTTTCATTAATTCAGTGATTCAGACATTTAGTTATGGACATCAATGTGAATTAAATGTTTTTGTCCAATTTTGAGTACAGTTTCTTATTCTTTGGCAGTATAATAAAACAGTGAGTCATGAAAGAGAAACTGGATGATATTCCTTCATATGTTGAAAATGGAAAGTTGAGCGCATTGCATTGATACAGGACAGACTCTAATGCAACTAATGAGAGACCAAATGTGAATTTCTTTTTTGAATCTAATGCATGTTTTGATGTTCTGTGATTTTTCTGGATTCCTACATTTTTGCTTTTCCCTTTATTTCCCCAAATTTACACTCTTTACGTATTGCTTTTCCACTGCGTCACTACGCCATTGTCCGTAGCTGAGTGCGGCTCAACCGTTTCCAAGAACGCCGGTGTCCTGTTGTCCCCAAACTACCCCCGCAATTACGAGAACAACCACGAATGCATCTACAACATTCAAGTACAAGCAGGAAAAGGAGTCAACATCTCAGCTAGCACCTTCAATCTGGCTCAAGGCGACGTTCTCAAGGTAAATAATACCTATACACTCTTTGCAGGTTTGTACAAGCATGCACCACACAACTTCTAAAGAAAATACCAAAAGCACTTAATGCAATTGAAAATGTATTGTTTTACACCATATCTAGTCGTAGTTAATAGTTAACAAGTGTTATCTAGTGTTCACATTTCTGGTCTGTTTTCCCAGTTGTATGATGGTCCAGACAACACAGCAGAAGTTCTGGGAGGCTTCTCGGGTTCCTCTTTGTTGGGTCAGTCATTGACCAGCACGTCAAATCACCTGTGGCTGGAGTTTTATTCTGATCAAGAGGATACGGCCGAGGGTTTTAAGCTGGTTTACACCAGTGAGTCTTCTCATGCTCTTACTTTCTTCCACACTGCTTATGAAAAACTCACATGCATTAGAGCTTCCAGTCTTTAATCTGTCACAACCAGTCTTAGATTACATGACTTAAGTAGCCCTATGCATATAGCCCTATCTTCATTCTTGTGAAGAGCTCAGAAACTCCTGAAACTAGTCGAGTGTCGCCCACAAGCTAAAAGACACTATAATCGAGTGGGACATGTAACATCAACAGCGTTTCACTAATATTTCAGACTTGATGAGCTTTGATGATAATTAAATTCAGTCCTACCAAGACTGCAAATGACTGTACTTTTATTAGTCCCATCTGGATTTCATGAAGTTGCAATTAAAAAGGCTTTTCTTGCACAATGCTTCGCCATAATTTACTGATAAATGAGAGTCCGCTGTGGGAATGAGTCTGAGTGTTGAACTCCTGCACCCTTGCAAAAGTTCCACGTTTTCACAGTCATCTTAAAGATTTATTAAAAACTCAGAGTTTCTTAATTTTAGTTTTTCTTTTTTTTTTCCAAAAGAAGTCTCTTATGTTCACTAAGGCTATACTTGAAATAGTAAAATAGTGAAATATTGTTATTTATTTCGAATAATTGTTTTCTATTTTAGTATATTTTAAAATATAATTTATTCCTTTGATGCAGAGCTGAATTTTCAGTCTTCGGTGACACATGATCTTAATGTGCTGGTTTTCTGCTCTGTCAACATTTATTATTAATGTTGAAAGCAATTGTGCTGCTTTATATTTTTTTTTTAATGAAAACTGCGATGCATTGTTTTCAGGATCCTTTGATGAATAGAAAGTACGAAATTTAGCATTACTATCAGTTTTGGTCAATTTAATATGACCTTGCTGAATAAAAATATTAATTTCTTTCTTTCTTTCAAAAAAAAAAAAATCTCTCTAAAATTTGAAACTCTAAATTTTTACACACTAGTGTATATGTAAAGGTTAACATTCAGGATGCTGTCAGTGAATTGATATTGTACAAAGTGTCTTAAATGGAAAAAAAATGGCTTTGGTAAGTAAATAAAATATTACTGTATATTAAAACAAGTGATTTGCAAAACAGTAAGAAGCTATCTTTAATGGAAACTGAAATTGAGGATGTTTTGTAAGAAGATTGTAAGAATGATAATCTGACCATTGTGGATGTAAATTACAGGAACGACTAAGCAAAGACATTACAACTAGATTTTGACTGTCACAACACACGTCACTAAATATTTACTTCGAATAATAATCTGACAAACAGTTTTATGGGCCAGTGTAATAATTAAAGTGCCCCTATTATGCCTTTTCAAACATGATCGTCCATGCAGTGTGTCATGTAGCTGTGTGTAAACATAAACTATCTGCAAAGTTGTGACGCTGACAGTGCACGGTTAATAAAGTTATTGTCTATCAAAAAAAAAAAAGAGTGGGCTCACATTCGCCTACACGAGTTGACAGCAATTCAAATCTTTTTCTGTTACCGAGCCACGTCACTAAGTAACACATTTGCATAATGCCCGCCCACAACTTGCCCCGCCCACAAACAGTACAATCTCCACATGGATTACATCATGTGAAGAAGACACTGTATCTTGTGAGAGTTAATTTGTTTTATATGTCCTTCTGAAAGATGAATCTACAAAGAATGAGTGATTAACATTAACTTTTTTCAACAACACCTCAGCAGTACAGTCTCTTGTTGTGTTCGCGTCATTTTACTGATGACTGCTTTTCCAATCTT
>JAUCMU010000086.1:159320-173888 GCA_032275025.1 Enteromius treurensis | reverse complement strand
CAGTGAAGCATGGTGGTGGCAGCATCATACTGTGGGGGTGTTTTTCAGCTGCAGGGACAGGACGACTGGTTGCAATCGAGGGAAAGATGTATGCCGCCAATTACAGGGATATCCTGGTCGAAACATTTAAGGGGTTCTGAATACTTTCCGTACCCACTGTATTAAGTTTTTATATTGTAGTTCAAGTTTTAGAGACTGTTAATTTTAATACATTGTCATACGTAACAACACTGATGGACATTGGTGTTACTTATGTCCTCTCACTGAATAAATCCCTCTGCTCTCTACTCATTCAGCGTATGAACTGCAGAGGTGTCCCGATCCACGGCCCTTTCGGAATGGGCTGGTGATCGGCAGTGATTTTGGAGTGGGCATGACCATCTCGTTCCAGTGTCTGCCGGGATACACACTGCTGGGCGAAGCGTCGCTCACATGTCTGCACGGCATCAGTCGCAACTGGAACCATCCTGTGCCTCGCTGTGAAGGTACAGAACCCATCTTAAAGGAAACTCTTATGTTTTGTAAATTTATGAGACGTTCAGGGGACAATATATACCTTGTATGAATGCAGGGCTTTAGCAGTGAACTTTGGCATCGCCTCTTGTCAGGTGTTTGGTCATCTCAGATCATTTATGCAGACTCCTAGTTATGGGATGTTAATCCTATGGCAGAAAAATAGAAACAAATAGAGACATAATTAGTATAGCTGCTGTTCCATCCAAGCAAAAATTATTTGTTCAACCCAAGCTAAAGAATAATAATGTGCTTTTGATCAGATATGACTGCAGTAATTAATCTAGATTTAAACAGAGACAGTGTGTCTGAACCCCGAACGCTAACCCCGAAGGCTATTCTAGAATTCGGGAGCCAGATATGAAAAGGCTCTACCTCCTCCTTTAGTGGACTTTGCTGTCCTAGCTATTACCAAGAGTCCAAAGTTGTAGAAGATTAGTTAGGTACTCAGGAGCTAAACCATTTAGGGCCTTATATGCAACTGACACGGAACAGGCAGCCAATGCAGAGACAGTAAAACTTAGTTAATATTATCATATACTGTAATCTTGACCTGGTAAGGTCTTCTTGCTTCTGCGTTTAGGACTACCTGTAGCTTTTCTATTGAAGACAACCAACTAGATTTACATTACAATAGTCCAGTCTAGAGGTCATTAATGCATGATCTGCATCAGTAACACGTAACATGTAGCTTGGCAATGTAAGATTGAAGAATGCTGTTTTTGTAACATTGGAAATAGGATTTTCAACAGACAAGTTGCTATCTAATGTAATACCCAGATTTTTTGACTGTAGATGAAGTAACAATATATCTGTCCAGTTGCAAATTGTTATCCAGGAGATTCTGTGTACTGTTTATTGGCCCAATAATTAATATCTCTGTCTTACCTGAATAGGTTAAAATTACTGGTCATCCAATCGTTTACATTTTTCATACACTCTGTATAGTTTAGAAGTTTCATCTGATCTTGTTGAGATTGAGAGTATCATTAGCATAACAATCGAAACTAATCCTGTATTTTCTAATAATATTACCAAGGGGCAACATGTATATACTGAAAATAGCAGAGGACCTAGGACGTATCCTTGTGGTACTCCATATTTTACTTTAGGCTTAATACCTGCATTATTGTTCTCCACAAATTGCTGTTTTGATTTTATTTGTCCTCCGTCAGCACTTTGCGGTGGTAATATCACGGCCCTCAATGGGACCATCTACTCTCCGGGCCACCCGGCTGACTATCCCAATCTTAAAGACTGCATATGGAGCATCCGAGTACCTCCAGGCAACGGCATCCGCATTAACTTCACCGTGCTCAACACAGAGCCCATCTATGACTACATCACCATCTGGTAGGACTTCTGCAAGCGTTTTATAAGAACTCCTCACCTAAAGACTTGCATCTGCTGTCATATAACAACATGAGTGTTGTGCTCACAAAGTAACTTTGGGTTTAGAGATTTTTTTTTTTTTTGTACTGACACCAAATATTTTTGTTTCAGAGACATGCATAAACAATTTTAATCAAATTTATAATTGCTTTTCTTGATAGTTAGATATATCCACAATTATCTTGATTAAAAAACAAAAACTGCAAAAATGTTCTTTCTTTCTTTCTTATATTTAAATAGTTAAATTATAAAATTTTAAATGAATTATTAACCCTGTATTGATTGATAGAATGATTAACTTTATTTTTAAATATACAGTGATTAACAATATATTATATGCACTGTATTTTTAATATAGACAACAAACACAACAAATAAAACTAATAATAGTAATAGTTATTATGTTTATATCATTATATAAGGGTTAAAAATAATAATATTGATAATAATAGTTTCAAATGTAGTTACTAACCATGTAATAATTATAATACAAATTGTTAGAAAAAATCAAGATAAAAAATACACCTGCACTATATTGTATAATAATATAATAAACAGTATTATTGTTCATAGTAGTAGTTGAAATATTGTGCTATAAGTTTATTTTCGTCTTCGTTTTGGACTGTCTTTAACAAGTTCAAGTGTTCGTTGAAGTATTTTTCATATGAGACGAAATAAAACCTGCTGTTTCTTGTTGGGTGCCGCTATTTATAAATCAAATGATGCCATTATCAGTAAAAAGAACTATATTAACCAAGTGAGTTTAAAAAAAAAAAGTCTACAAAATATCAGTCAAATCGATTATGTGCCCATGTCTAGTTTTGGATTTATCAAAATGATTTGTCAAGCACTCCACCAGAGTTTGTCCTTGTCCATGAAAAATGCATTTGTGCTAATGCTGCTAAGCTGAGACTTACGTAACACTTTATTTTAGTCTTTTATCTGTTTAGTTTCACACATTTCTCTTGTGCTTTTCCATCTTCCATATATTTCCTCCTTGACTGAACATTAATGCTGAAGTGTCAAGCGGCTGGTGCAAAAGGAAAACATAGTGTTCTCGTCATGGAAAACAGGATTTTTCGTGCTTTTCTGAAATATAACTGTTTGATGTATAAAAGTCCTTCTTGACTAACGCCTCATTCAAAAATTATAAACACAATGTATGACCTCCCACATTTACATATCAATGCATATTCAAAGCTCAATGCAATTGTTACTCATTTTTCATGCAAAGTCATTTACATACAGAGGTCTTCAAGGTACAATAGCAAAACCCTCCTGTTTAATTTCCAGGGTCAGAGGAAGGAAGCTGAATTTGTTGAGTAAGGTATTTGGTGCGTGGAGGACACATATGCACATACACAAAAAGCTTCACTTCATCTGAAAGGGAATTGTTTTTATTTATTTTTTACAGCAAATTATATTATGAAAAATATGTGAATTTTAATTAAAAATAATAATAAACATTTGATATTTTTTAACAGTGTAAAATTTTAACAAACTGAAACTATTAGACTAAAAAATTAAAATTATTTAATTATGAAATTATATTAAAAAAAAAAAAAAAAAAAAAAATATATATATATATATATATATATATATATAATTTTTTATGCCTTTTTTATGTATATAAATATTATTTTTTAACTTTGAATATACTTGGATTTTGATTAAAATGCAACATTTACTTGTGACCAACAATTATTATTGTGTTACACTCAATTCAGTTCAATTATGATTCATTTCTGTTTAATAACTGTGTTGATGTTGCGAAATTCATCAGTTGATTCAAATTGATTTAGCTCTAAAACTGCTGTTTAGAAGACATTATCCATGGAGTTATCCACTTCTATTTAAATTTTGTTGTGTTTCGATTAGTTTCAGTGCCATCAAATCAATAATAATGAAAACTGATAACAAAGCGATCAACATTCATTATCTAGCGAAAGTATTTTTCATAACCTTAATCTAAACAGTTTTTTATGCAGCAAACACTTAATTAGACTTTATTATGAAAAACATCATGTAAATGTTTCACTAATTAAATAAAACTATGCTATTCCCGATTTTAAACTGATTGAGAAGCAAGGTCATTTTGAATGCTTTGCATTGACTGTACAAGTCAGCATTCAGCCTGTTTATTCAGCACGGCTGACACACACTGCGGAGAAGAGCCGTCTGCTGTCCTGTTTCCATAAACATGCTTTATAAGATCCCGACATGCACCCGCCAGACGTGGGAAAGCGAGTTGCGCAGAGTATTATATCAGCAAACAGAAGAAGTCAAAGGAGATTTTTAATGTTTCATATCTGGGTTTGAACAGATCTATTGTCTCCCTTAGGGACGGCCCTGACCAAACATCCCCGCAGATCGGTCAATTCAGCGGTAGCTCGCCTCAGGAGGCCGTTTCCAGCACGTCCAATCACATCCTGCTCAAGTTCCACAGCGACTTCAGCACCAGCGGATTCTTTCTTCTGCGTTACCATGGTGAGCCGAATCTTGTGCAGTTTTGCTTCCTCTTTCACGACGGCTTAGTTCGCTCATAGTTGTTTATTGTCAGCTCAATTATCCAGGCTTATTCCCTCACGCCCACAGAACGCGTTACTTATGCCGTACGTACACTGAGGCAAGCCGTGAACATACATACATTCAAACCAAAGTGTGGCATGAAATTGCATTAGGAACCTTCTGGATCGTGTGCTTTTGAACGGCTGTTTAGCGTGTCACGTTGCTGCTTTCTGGCCCCTTGTGTTTTTTTTTTTTAGTTTTACTGCAAGGGCTAGAAATTGCATTACTTGTTTCTTCAGAAAATGGCTTCGATTATTGCAGCTGCCACATTCCGATGGCGCTATGATGTGTTTTGGAAACTTCCATCATCCGTAATAACAGCCGTTTCTGAACGAGCAGGTGTGGAAACATATGCATTCGGCTTCTAAGGCAGCATCCTAGCTGTAATGGAGACTCATAAGCATTGATTTGATATGAACATAGTGTGCATCATACAAAACAGATGCAGTCTTTGTATGGAGACTGAAAGATTTATTTGCGTTTCGCATCCAACACAATGTTCCAGCATAAAATGCATTGTTTTTAATTAGTGAAGGCTTCGATGTTGGGAATACTTTTGCAAATACCTCCACAATCTTGAATTGATGTCACTTTTTTTTTTTTTTTACCAAAGATACATGCAGTGCTGCTTTAGAGTGTGTCCAGTTGTAATAATCGTTGTAATTCTATCAGTGTAGGTGGATCAGTAGGTTATGGAATAGCTTCTAACAGGGGAAATAGCGTCTGAACATGACAGATGAACTTTGAACCCCATAGGTTTTCGCTAATCTGTTTTGCAATTGTGATGGGAGACCGTTATTCAATAAAGGACCTTAATATCTGCGTTAGCATATTTTCTGCTGATGCTTTTGTAGTTCACCAATAAACTGATGCAGCATAAGGAAGTTATGTCAAGTGCTGCAAAGCACAAAGCTGATTAGAATTTTAAAAGATAATAAAATAAGATAGTCGTGGTCCCAGAGCTGCCAAAATGCCCATTCTCTGCTTTAAAATTGCCTTTAATGTGTTAGCGTAGTAACAGCCGAGTTTTTAAGCATTCAGAGTGTTTCTGAGTGTTCCTGTGTTTCCCCAATGATGAATTCTAAATCAAATATGTTTTTGTTTGTCAGTGCTGAACAATATAGAGGTCGTATAGCTCTTTAGTAGCTGGTGAATGTTCCTGAGGTTAAGATACTGAGAGCGTTTGTTGGGTCTTTCCTATATAAAAAAAAAGGTGCTTAAACTCATTTGAGGGAACCCTTAATTCTATTCATCATCTTTGCATTTGTTTGTTTTGTCAGTTTGCATAAATAAGCACCATTTCTTTTTTTCAGAAAGTGGATAAAATAAATGATTCATTTGTAGTGTTTGTCATTAATAATTAATCCAATATTTTTAAAATATGCTGCCATTTTCCTACTATTTTATGTATGTGTTTACCGTTAATCAGTACAGAAAATTTGTTAGAAAATTATTTACAATTATGACATTTTTTAATAATTTAAAATGATTACATTTAAAATTATTTAAAATTATTATATTTAAAATTATTATTTAAAATGATTACATTTTAAATAAATAAAACTATTATATTAAAAAATATATATTTCCACACTACCATTTTTATATATGTTTACCATTATAATTAGATTATATTACAAAAAAATATTTATTACATTTAAAATGAATCAATATAATATTAAAGTAATAAAGTTTTAAAGTATAAATTATATATAGTTCTCTCTCTCTCTCTCTCTCTCTCTCTCTCTCTCTCTCTTTATATATATATATATATATATTGCAGTAAATTGTTATTATAACCTTAGCTACTGTATGTATTAATTTACAAGGTTACAAACAGGTTACAAAAATGCTAATTTTCTTCATAAAATATACAAATATATGTTTGCTAATATTTATTCATATTTACTTCGAGTTTGTCATTATTACAGTTGAAAATGATTTGTTTGCAATTTTATAACAAAACTTATTTTTAATATTGTTTTAAAAGTAATTTTGTTCGTGCTTATTTGAATGGGTCACTGAATTTGAAAGTCATTTCCTAGTATTAGTTGCCACAAAACAACATGAAGTTCACAAACTATTCTTAACATTTGTGAATAACATGTTTTAATAAGGGGTATGACATAATGTGCTGCTTAACATATTATGTCTTCAAATGATGTTACATCACAATAGTGACTATAATCATAACATACCAGTAATAGAAGATTCTTAATGCATATGATCCTCTTATAGAAACTGTTGCAATTAGACATTGTTATAATTGTAAGGAGTAATCAGGAATCAAGGCAGATGCTATGACCCTTGTTTATGATTCATGCTTTGCAGCGGTGTCGCGCAATTTTTTTGTACGTTTAGAAAACCTAGGCTGACAGGTGTGATGATTTTAGATGTACACGTGTGTGTGTGGGTTGCATTCAAAGCGTTATCACTTAACCAGCAGCTAAACATCACGTTTCTCACTCATCTCGTTCCCTTCGCAGCTTACCAACTTCGTGTCTGTCAACGTCCCCGACGTGTCACCAACGCAGAGATCCTGGCTGAAGATGATGAATTTGAAATCGGTAAGACTGCAGAACGTTTGATGATCGTCTGTTTGCATAGATTCATCATGCGTCGAACCCTCATTAAAGAGATGCTCCCGAGGTGCCCACCTTCGCAATGCAGCGTTTCTTATTTAATGTGAAAGAAAATGCCCCTTTCTGCGGGGAAAATAACACCCGACGCTCAGCATTTGTCATCATTACTGTCACAAGCGTGTAAGCGGTCAGGTCTTAATTAGCTAATGTGTTGTTGAGCGCTAGTTGTAGTGGAAAAGCAAAGATCTGTGTGTGTAATTACTCAACAGGAGACATCATCAGGTACCGTTGCCTGCCGGGCTTCACGCTGCTCGGGAGCGAGATCTTGACCTGTAGGTTGGGCGAGCGACTGCAGATGGATGGTCCTCCTCCGGTCTGCCAAGGTTAGTTTGGCAGCACATCCAGTGCACTGTCTCATTTGTGTCGGTGCTCTTCCTGTTTTTTATATCTCACGTCGTTAGCTCTGCCGCTAGTTGTTAGGCTCTTTTGGACTTCCGGATGAAGGAGAGCGCAGGACGCCGTTTTGTGTCATTCCCTTTAAAACGAATGCTTCGTTCATGACATCTTGTAATTACCGTAATTCGGAGAAGACTAAAACATTTTACTCATAGCTTTCCATATTGTCGGGCTCAAATGAAGCGCCAAAATGAACCTGAAGACGGTCACGTGGTACATCTCTCACTGGTCCAAGTCGTTACGTTCCAAGTTCACAGGTTGTAATTAGGAGCTTATGAGCATGTGAGGCCTTAAAAATTGTTGGCATAGAAACACATGAATTTAAATAGAGAAGAATGTCACTTGTTGTCATCTCAGAATTACAGTTCCTGATGTCTTAAAGTAACACCCCGTATTTATGTAAACATACTGTAGATGTAACCGTAACGATTATGTGCGTTTTTCAGGTTCGGTCAGAGTTCAATATGAATTGCGGTAACAAACAGGGTGCAGACTTAAAATTTGAATGTTAAAATATATTGAAATATGCTGAAATTCAATGCATTGATGCAGTTGTTAACTAGAAGACAAGAAGCATACAATGAAGACTTTTTTTTTTTTTTTTTTTTTTTAAATCATGATATTTATTATGTTGTTATGCTTTTATTGTTGTGAGATGAATTAGAATGCACAATAAAAAGAGAGTTTCTGCAAATCAGCTCAACAAATATAATTTTTTACACTGATATTTTCCTGGATTTTAGTTATTTGTAGTTACATAGTTTACATCTGTCTTTAATAATCAAAGAAAATTAAGTTAAAATTTGAAATGCGGTAGCAAACAGGCTAAATGATACTGAAATTCAAATGCATTGATATTATTGTTATCTAAAGGCGAAATTCGAATGCTTTCTGTTCTGCCATTTTACCCATAATTTTTAGTATTCGCCATCAATAGTTGCAGCAAGTTATGAGTTATTTAATTGATATGAATATGTACATGTAAATACATGTAAATATTTGTCAAAATATATGCTCTATGTGTGTGTCTTTTATATATGCATAAAAAATGTACACAGTACACACATATTATGTAAACAAGAAATTATTTTGGATGCGATTAATCACAATGAATCATTTGACAGCACTAATTGAAACACATTGAAATTCATATGTACTGTGGTCATTTTTAACTAGAAAATATTGTACACTGTAAGTTTATAGTCTATTTTAAAAATAGTATGTACACGTTTTATATATTTAATCACTTTTCTAAAAAAAATATCACCTCCAGTTTTTCAGAATGCATTAGCTTACATTTCTTGAATTGCACATCAGTAATTCTTCTTCCTGTCATTCTAATGTAAGTTTCACTTCTGCTTGCAGTTGAAATGATCTTGGCGCTCTAAAGAGTAGCAACATGTTTTTAATTTTAAATTCTTAACCAGCTTTGGATTTCAGTGCCATTGTATTAAGTAGTTATGCACATTGCTTTCAAATTATACTCTACATAACAGTTTATTTATCTCAGAATGTTCTGATTGAGTCATGTCACAGTTTAATTTTAGTGAGAATAGGCAAATTACTGCAAATCACAGGAAACGTGTCACTCCTCTTCATCTTGGGTTAAAGTAAAGTATAGGAAGTGCTCTTCAGGGAGAAAAATCAAATAAAAAGATAAAGTAAAAAATGGTCTCTTTAGGGAGTTGCATAAGCATAGAACATGGTGACAGTGTCACGCATTCAGTTTATTCTATATGTACAGTTGATTTGTCAGATGGTGTTTTTGCCAACATGACTCATTTGAAAAACATGCCTACATGAATTTGGGCAAAATACATTAGAAATTTACGGCTAAGCAATGCTATTTTACAGATGTTGTAAACTTGCTCAGAAGCGCACCTGGTATAAGACTTGTGAAACGCATTAAAAAGACTTGAGCTTTATGTATGCTAACACTTTTGATTAAGCTTAGGCTCAGGTATAGTGTAGGTGGTACCCTTTTTTCAAATGCATTCATCTGTTAACATTACACTCTGTACGTTTCTGCTGCAATACATGCAACAAACAGTTTGATTTCAAATTAATGGACATTTCACTTTGAAAGTGAAGCAACATACTGTGATTATAATTTTGCAGACACGTCAACCTGGGTTGGTTTGTGCACTGTTTAACTTACGGTCGTTTGGTTACTTTCCAGTGCAATGTCCTGACAACGAAGTGCTGTTCGACTCGACTGGCGTAATCCTGAGTCCAGGTTATCCTGACAGCTACCCCAACCTTCAGATGTGCTCCTGGATGATCAACGTGGAGAAGGGCTACAACATCACTCTGCACTTTGAACTCTTCCAGACGGAGAAAGAGTTTGATATTCTGGAGATCTTTGATGGTGGGTTTGAATTATTCCTCATATTCAGGCATCATCTGACAGCCCGTGCAACTGTGTCCCTGAATATTACAGTCATTATTCTCTGGCCTGTCTTAACTCTGACGCTCTTCTTGAAAATTTGAAATGAAATTTTTGAGCCTTGGGAATGTGTTTGAGAAATAACTGAGTTGCTTTTTTAGAGCCGTGACCATTGCGATTTCCAATCTTTCTAAAAAAAAAAAAAATTTAAATAAAAATCTCATTTAGAACCAGCAGACATGCAAAACACTGGAAAGATTTAAAGAGTATTTCTTGATACAGAGGCAATGGCAAAGACAATTCGAAATACATTCAGAGTGTTATTAGTGCTAATTACTTAAGTGCTTGCAATCAGCAAATTACCCTATTACTCATCATTGATTGGATGCTCGTTAATGCCCATGGCATTTGCAGAGCCCTAGAGGAATAGGAAGTGAGAAGCAATACCAATTTCCTTCTCTCAGGCCAGATTTTGTGTTCATGTTTTGCAGCAAAGCAATTTTTGGAGCTCTTTCCCTAGTGTGTTAAACTAAATCGGCCGAATCCCACTGGATGGACATTTCCACATGATGGATTTATTCTGAGAAATCTTCTTTGCCACATATGGAAACTACTAGTTAAAGGAATAGTTCGCTCAAAAAGGGCAATTTGCTGAGAATATTCTCCCTCAGGTCTTCCATGGTGTTGACGAGTTTGTTTTTTCATTGCAACAGATTTGGAGAAATTCAGTATTACACTTTCTCTGCTGTGAATGGGTGCTGTCAGAATCTGTCCAAGCAGTTGATAAAAACATCCCAATAATCCACATCCATCAGTTATGTCTTAGGAAGTGAAAAAAAAAGGCATTTTAACTTCAAATTATTTTCGCAGGACCAAATATTTACAGCCAGAGCCTGGCCGTGTTGAGCGGAGATCTAAGCGTGCCCTTCAACATCACCACCACAGGTCACCAACTGTTTCTCCGCTGGTCATCTGATCACGGCACCAACAAAAAGGGCTTTCGTATCACATACGTGGGTGAGTATCAAAGTATGTATCCCCGATTGGTAATTCCTTTCAGTTATATGTGTGTCTCTCGTGACCTTTTGTCTGTCCAGCCCATGACACGTTCGTCCAAGTCTGACCCATCTGTCCATGTGTTTGTGTCCAAATGTTTGTATTTGTATGTAACTTTGAAATCAGGAAATACAATAAAAGTCGCCTAAAAACTACATAGTCCTAAAATTTTGAAGACTGTTTTCAAATCATTAAATTTGACAGTATATTTTAAGTAAGATGTCACACTTCACACATCCTGCTTGTGCAGCATATAAGGGAAAGTGCAAACGTGTGTGTGTGTGTTGAACTCCCACACTAGCCAGATTCCAGCCACATATTTTATGTAACTGCTGGTGCAGTGCATAAATAACATGCCTGATGCAAAAACCAAGGTACAAATAATTTTTTCAAAATGTGCATAAAAATGCAGATTTGAGGTAGATAAATGTGCATACACTGCCACATTAGTTCACGTTTGCGTGGTGTAACGTATACAGACAATAACCACATTGCATTACCACATTTCAATATTCTCTTATTAATATATATAAATTGCAATTCAAAACTCTAGATCCTGGGTAAATTCAGTATAAATGAGGAGAACTGCTTAAGTCACCTGGTTTCTGTCAGACATGAAATTTATAAATATAAGCAGAAAATCCCTTACATGCCAGTATTTCAGTTGCAATTATTAACTCCAAATCCAGACGTTGAATTCTATACACATGAGATGAGGAGGAGCTCAAATCATGGTTTCAGATAGACTTGAATTGAATTCAAAGTGCCTGTCGCTGCCTGTGGGATGTGCAGGATGCACGAAAGTGAACATTCACTCCATTATTTTACTTTATTGCAAAAGATGTAATGAAATGACTGTGTGGCGTTTACATGCTGCAGACACAAGACGTGTGAAGAAGCTGCATGCTGCTTTCAGATCCTCCCTGGAAGCATTCAGAAGTTGTAATTATGATGTGAAAGAATAAACTGACAGACACAGGTTTTAATTTATTTGTTTAGTTGTTTTTTAATTTCTAAAGCAACAAAATGAAAAAGCAAAAGATGCATATTTGTGCTGTTGATGTGTTTTTCAGTGTATTTGTCCGTTTTCATGCCACCACAGAGAATGATGGGAAATGTTTTGCTGCAAATGCCTTTCTGTATAGAATACATTTCATTTGAATGCATTGTGAAAAAAAAAAATCAGGGTAATTTAGTTTAATCCAGTGGTTTTAAAAGTTTTAAATATTATAATTGCAATAAAACTTTTTTTTTTGCACAGTTAGAGTAGAAACATTTAGTCAGACTTTATTGTTAATATAATTAAATATGTAATTATTATATATATATTGATTACCAAGTTTCCTGCTGATAATTCTTAACTTGTTAAAAGGATCAAGACTTGAAGGCCATATATATTAACACTTTAATTAACACTTAATTGTCATTATATTTATTATGTTATATATATATATATATGTATATGTTTATATTTATATGTATATATATGTATATATTTTTAGTATTAGCACACCATAAATGTATTGCTAATGGACAATTAGTGTACACTGAAGTTGTAGGCCATTATGCAATGATGATTTTACTGATTATTGTAAAGTGTTGCCAATTATTCATCTGCGATAATGATGCTGCTGATGTGTTGAGTAAATATTGTGTGAGAGTGTAATGACCCGTGCTATCATCTGTAGCGATGTACTGCAGCACCCCAGACTCTCCGCAGCATGGTTTTGTGGTCAGTCAGACGGGTGGCCACGTCAACAGCGTTGTCCGCTGGGCCTGTGACCGTGGATACAGGCTCATCGGGAAAAATATGGCCGTCTGCAGGAGAGCGGAGTTCGGTTATCTGGCTTGGGACTCATCTGTGCCTGCATGTCAAGGTGTTGTCTTTATTATATTTTATTTTTGAGTTTACAAAAATTGCATTTCCTTGAGTTGACTGCCAAGTCTAATTTAACTGACAAGCACTTGTGCTCAAATATTGTTTGATTTAACCTTCAGTGGCTAAACTCATACTGTAGCTCGGTATTGTATTTTTATTTGATTGTTTTATGCTCCTTCGAGGACCTTATAATTTATGCATTCGTGTGTATATGTGTATAATTGCTGTTATATTTTCCTTCACACAAGTCCTCTCAGGGGGAATAGCCAAAAAGGGACATGTTCAATTACCGTCACTCAAATAAAAAAATAAGCCACCATTCGAAAATAATAAAAAAGAGAGCAAAATGAATATGAATGAATGATATGAACTTTGAGCAAAATTGAACACTGAAAGCAGGACCTCATTGTGTTAGAATTCTGGAAATAGTCCAGGAAGAGAATCTGCTGAAGCAAATAAATTGACATGTTAGAAGGCCACTTTTTAGGTTTTGAATTTGTAGTTGAGAGATTGCCAAGTCTATGTCAATACAATAAATATAAATTAAAAAAATGTTTTTAGCTAATGAATTCTTCAGAAGACACTCGCTTCTTTCCAGATGTGGCATTTTGTGTTCATCATGAGTATTATTGAGATTGAGGCAGGCCGTGTCAGATGCCAGCATCACTAATCAATCGTCTCTTTGTTTTCTGTTAATTAACATGGCCGAATGCTTTCTGCTTCGGTTTTATTAGCTTTAATACTAGCGCTGTTGTTTCGTTGGATTTATTTGATTAGAATTTTAGCACTCCGTAATTGGACAACCTATTATGCTTCATCGCTGTATTGATTCCGCTTTGAGCAAACTCCAGCACCTTTTCCATGTGTTTAATTACACATTTTTGTCATGCTGGTTTATTACAGTCCCATTTGCTCGCACATGACAATGTTTAGACCTTTTGTTCAATGCATGAACTTAAAGAGGTCAAATACAGTGAAGAGTCATTCCTGCTATGCTAACTTTTTTAATTAATGTGGTGTCATTTAAGGATGCATTTTGTAAAAGCATGAATTTTATCACACTAACATTTAAACAAATATCAAGAAGAATTCAAAAAGTAAGGGCCTGTGAGTTTACATGAAGACATGTTGAAGTAATTTTTTGGAATAAACCTTTTGAAATAGGGCAGGGCAATATATATATCGAACGATATATTATGTGCATCTCATCAGGAAAGCCGGTTCTTTGATTACCGGTAAATCTCAATTAGCCGTTTTCAAATGGAGCGCCAGATATAGCACAGAGCCGCAGATCACTGACGAGCTACGCGTTCAGTTTCAGTGATTTAGTGATGGCGTAACTTGTCAGTGATCTACAGATCTGTGCTTTTACTGGCGCTCCATTTGAAAACAGCTGATTGAGATTTACCGGTAATCAAAAAACGGATAGGTTACTTTCATAACCCAGGTTCCCTGAGACACGGGAACGAGTACTGCATCTGCTAAGACGCTACGGGAAAAACTCCTTTTTTTCTCTTAACTGAAGCCTACTTAACACGCAGTGAAACTGCACGGCCATTGGTTGTGCAGTGGTAATTTTTTAAAGCAATCGGCTGGCCGCCCTACTGCGGCAACCAATGGATGGCTCCTACCGAAGCTAGCCTGAGGGGGGCGGGGCCATCTATATATAGCTGCTAAACCGCCACGGGACTTCAGATTTCTTCTCCTTCAGTGACGTGCATCTTTGCTGATCTACG
>JAUCMU010000086.1:140610-159220 GCA_032275025.1 Enteromius treurensis | reverse complement strand
GTATACCATATTAATGTTATTTTTTAAATTTGAGGAAATTTTTGACCTTCATATATTTGTAATTAATAGTTTAACGTTTACATGTAAAATGTATTGCTTATAGTTTTGCGCATGTTTGTGAGTTGTACTGTGTGTGTATTACTCATTAAGTTTTTTTTGTTTGTTTTTTTCATGGGAAATGAACTAGCTGGAATATAGTTTTTATATCCTTTTAATTTAGTCCATTTTCAATTTTAAGTAATATATTAATTATTATTATATTTTGAGTATAATTTTTTTAGTTGTATATTGTTTTATTTACGTTTTTAAGTTTAGAGTTTTAGGTGTTTATAGATAGTTTTATTTAAACCAGTGGTTTTCTGGTTTTGTTGGAGGACTTATCTAGTTTTCCAGGCAGACTTGATAAACGCTATCAATTATCAGATCACACTGGTCTGGTTTAAGTGGTTTTGCGCAGCAGGAGATGATGGTTTTATTGAGTTGTTCGGGTGATTTCAGGGAAAGCGAGCGTTTGTAGGAAAGAGGAAGGCTTTCTGCAGGCAACAGGAAACTGCTCCTAGTTAGCAAATGAACATATGAAACAACTGGTTGTGAATATTTCATTAATTTAAGCCTCTTTCTCTGCTGAGGCTAATTTACCACAGCCGTTTACTCGTGTCGTGTAGCAGTTAGATCCTGTTCGCTCCTACACACTTAACCATGAATGTTTTCAAACTGCACTGTATATCTATAGCTAAATTAACCACACGCAGCATAAACAACCAATTAGCCTGGCGAGTATGCCAGGTCTGCCGCTGCAATCATTGTAAAAATTATCAGCTTTACTATTTCACGTAGTGCTGTTTGATTTCCATTCAGATATTGTGTTGTACTTATGCTTTATTACTTTCTTAAAGCTGCTTTATGAGGTCCTTAAATTTGCTCAGCCATATTTACTTTCCTCTAATCATATGCAAGTGTAACATGTGTACATATATTACATTTATAAATACTATTTGTTTTACTCGTATTTTAAAGTTACATATATTTTCAGATAATCTTATACAGTAGTTAAAAAAGCTACTTATCAATATTTCACATATATTATATTATTCAAATAGAGACAAATGGCACATTTAAAAACTTATAAACCATTATTTGTAATTATTGCTAAACCCACATTTCTGAATACTTTTGAGGAATTTTATTTATTTTATATTTTTTTATTTAAAAATAGTACATAGACTACAAATAAGTATAAAAATATTATGATTATTTTTCTACATTTTTAAAAAATAATTATTTATTTAAAAAATATATAATGTGTGTATATATATATATACACATACATACTTACAGCTTTATTTATTCATATGACGTGTTAATAAAGTTGCATAATATATAAAGAAAATATATATTGTTGACATATGGTTGCTGCAGAAAATACCATTTATTTACCAAAATCATCACATTCATATTATGAACATATGTTATAATTTTTGTTATAATCATCATCTAATAATCTACCCAGAGAATGAACATATATAGTAACCATAAGGCAATATATAATTTTCACATATGTAAATGCCACTCTTGATAAAACACATTATATATATAATTTATTACATTTCAATATGAACAAAAACATTAAAATGGAAACATTTGTTTCCAATCCTACAAATCTCCCAGAAACATATTAAGTTGCTTAATTGCTGTATTAAAATATTAAGCACAGATGTTTTATTCTGTTTATGCATTTCTTACTGAAAGAACCTTTGACATCTGCCTTTAAGCATTTAAACTTCTGCATTTCTAGTGTCTGGAGTTAAATTATGTTTGAGTTCTTCTTAAGAGCAGGCGGTGCTCCTCCTGACCCTATAAGTAACCTCTGAAGGAGCTTTTGAGCACAAAAACAAGAGCAGCAGCACAAAGTCAAATACTGTATGTAACAGCCCAACTTCAGAGTCCAGGCTCTCGCTGAAAAACGTTCTGCTGAAGAGATCTTAGCAAGCAAAACCCAGAGAGGAGGAAGAACAGGTCACAGAAAAGCTGGGATTTATGGGAAGGAGCCAAACATTGAGTGATTGAGCTTATAGATCCGCACAACACAGAGAGAGCTTGTGCTTATGCAAGGCTTTCATCTCACGTTTGTTTCACTTTCACACCGTGCACAGATGCTTCTTATTTTGGCGTAAATCAATGAACAAATCTCTCAAACCCTCACTGTTCTTTCAAAACTAGGGCTGTGTGATTAGAGCACTAAAGTGATATATATATATATATATATATATATATATATACATATTTTTTTTGTTATTTATATATTTAACACATTTTTTGTGTTATTTATATATTTAATGTATATCTTATATTTATGAAAATTATGCTCTATAATTGTTTAAAGCAACAAAATATTAACAAAAACATATTCACACAATATTCTAAAATCATTTATTATTTATTTTTATTATTAAATTATAATTAAAAAAATGTAAGTAATTTTTATAAATGTTTGTTTATTTAAAGTATATTACTTTAGAAATGTTTTAGTTAGCAGTTATATATTTAAAAATGTACATGTATTAAATATTTGTAATTGATGACAAACCTTTATAAACAATTATGTTTTAATAAGAAATATAAATATAGTAAATATTTATGATGATTGATGATAAACAAACCTTTGTGAAAATAGCGTGCACATACTTAAAAATCTATAAACGATTATATTTTATAAACAAATATTTATGAATTATTTATTTATTTAGCATTTATTGTAATAAATGTTTAAATATTGATGATTAATGACACAAACAAACCATTGTGACAAACATAGACTTCAATAATATATATATATTTTTAAATTTAAATATATATTAATCATTTTAGAAATATTTAAGTATGCAGTTATACAAAGAATAAGTATTTAAACACAACATGTTCATGTATATACATATATGCACATGTATGTGTGTATGTATATGTTCTAATGTAACAAAGATGTATTATTGATGATAGCTAAATCCCTAAAACACAGATTTGCAATCTTTGATTTTTAATCAATCATTTTATTAAACGAGTATGCATATTGCTATGAGAGACATTAAACTAGCACAGATATAATGGGCAAGGTTTACCCGGGTGAACAATCACACAGTTTAGTGTCGTTATATAAAAATGTTTGTCCGCAGAATGCTGTTATTGACCAATCAGAATGAAGTATTCCAGAGAGTGCTGTAATTGTTTGTGGCAGGCTGTACATTATCGCTTACATAATGCTTTCATAGTTCATTAGCAATAAACTTTGCACAAGCAGTTTTAGTGAAAGTGGCATAAAGCTGCGTCATGATGCTCCACGTATCCATCTCATCTGTCTCTTGTCCTGCCGCTCTGTAATTCTGCAAGTTCTTGCATCTTTTCGATCCTCCTGTCTTTTCTCTTCTCCGGCCCATTATGTCTCCTTTTATTTGTTCCCGCTCCATTGTGTCCTGTTATCCTTGGAAGTCATCAGTGGCTTCTCTCCCTTCATTCTTCACATTTCTGTCCTCGGTGAGTGATCCCTGCCGTTTTGTCCCCTCACACATTACCGTTGTAAGTCTGTCCGTCTCCCATTATCTGGGCCAGTTTTCCCGTGATGAGTCACCTGCCGTCTCTTCCATGCATCTTCCCTTGTTCATGTCGCTGCCACGCTGTCGTCTGGCCTCGAGTCGCACCTTCCCATCAGACGTGCTGAAACCTTTATCTACATCCTTTGAGAGAAGAAACATCTGTCCCATCACTGTCGGTCTTTGGATAACTCACTGGGAACCGAAATCCTGCTGTTCGCTCTCATGTCATTCCAAACCTATGCTGTTATATTCTCCTTTCATTTGTTTGGGTTTTTTTTTTTAAATGATTTATAAATAATCTGGAAGCTGAATAAATAAGCTTTCCATTGATGTACGGTTTGTTAGAATAGGACAGTATTTTGTCTGAGATTTGAAAATCTGGAATCTGAGGGGGCTAAAAAGAAATCTTAATATTGAGAATTTAGAAGTTGTCTGAAGAAGTTCCTAGCAATGCGTATAACTAATCAAAAATGTATGCTTTGATATATTTACAGTAGGAAATTTACTAAATATCTATCTTCACATAACATCTGTACTATCCTAATGATTTTTGGCATAAAAGAAAAATCTATCATTTTGATCTATACAATGTATTGCTGGCTATTTAAAAAAATATACTAATTTTTTGTTTTTTGTTTTTTTTCATGGTTATTATCCTCTACTTTTTGGTATTAATTTGCATAATGCATATGCCATATGTAATATATAATTTTTTTTTCCCATTGGGGTGACATTTTCAGTTTTTGAGGCTGCAGTAGTATGTTTTTACAAATAACTTCATTATTTTAGTTTGAAACATGAAAATAAGTTTTTTTTTTTTTTATTAAATTAATTGTAATGATTTTTTAAAAGTCTATCAGGAATGTTGTTAAAATAAAACAAACTGTACTGTTTATTGTAGATACTCTAGTGTAAAATATAGCACATTTTGTTTTCTCATTTTTGCTGTATATTACTGCTTGCATTCAGTTTATAACTTTTTTTCTGTCATTTTAATTCAAATTATTGTAATACAAATTTTTTATTTAATAAAAATATACAATTTTAATCATGTAAAGGTACAGAATTTTTTAAAATTATAATAAAAAACATTTTCATGAGATACAGCAAATTATTTCAAATATTATTTATTTTTTACAATTTTACTGTATTTTTTATTTATTTAATTGCAATAAAAACTATTATTTAAAAAGCTATTTTAATTTTACGTTCTTGAATTTGAATTTATTTTACATGTACAATTTTTTTTGTCAAAGTTTTACATTTTACAACATTTGCATTATGTTTTATACTCCTTATACAGATTTATCAAGCCTTACAAGTAAATGAACACCATTTACCTTGCATGATCTGGCTTATGTTCTAGTGAAAAGCAAAAAAAATTAGCTTTTGGAAGTGTGACGAATTAAATTTGAAATGTCTCTCATTCTCCCTATTGACGTCTGCTTCTCTCCTCCAGGGCCCGGGGCCGTGTACGGCGGAGCGGCGTCTCTGAACGGTCGTTTATCAGGAGTCGGCCTGTGGTTCTGCCTCTCCATCTCCGTTCTGATGAAGGTCTAAAACTTTCCCGCTGTGGAAGGAGTCTTTAAATACGAACCCATCACTGTGAACAAAAAGAAATTATGCATTAATCCAGGAGCCATTGCTACATCACTCGATCATTCCTTCCTCTTCTCATTCACGCCCGGTCGCATATCACCGCTTCACTCCTCCCTTCCGTCGCCAACGGCGGTCACCTTTTATCATCCAAACCTGAAATGTGATGCAAATGATGTGAACGACAAGTGTAATGCCAGTTGGGTGTCTCTTGATGTGCGTGCTGGACATGCTGCTTGTAAAGTCCGGGTGACCCTGTCGAAGCTGTCCACCAGCGGGCCGTCGGATCCCCACGCTGAGATCCGAGCTGAACGGTGGTGCATTCTGACGTGCATAGCTACTATGAATGATGTCAAACCACATGTTTTCTTTCTAGCGAGGAGGGCCGTGTCATCTCGGCCCCTCGTTTTGGGCTCTCGACCCAAAGCAAACGTTTGACCCGCGTCCAGCCCCTCATATTGTCCTCAGTCTGTCCATCACTCAGATCGTCCGTCCTTCACAATCAGTGTAAATATATATATGCAGTAGAGGCCCCTCATTCCAGCGGCAAAGCCTTCATTTCCCATCAGCCTCTCTGTTTCAGCCGTTTCGGCTCGGAGGATATTGCTGCCTTTAAGTCACAATGGAATGGTCGTATTTATGAGATTTACAGCCGAAATATTAGTCGGGAATCATTGGTAGTGATCGTAAGAGATTTAGTTTGTACGCATTTACAGTTTTCTTGTGTTTGACGGAAAGTGCTTTAAATTGCTTTTGGCAAGGTTTAAAAAAAATAGATGTAGTGTTGGAAATTAAAGTATTTGGACACTTTTTGGTTGTCGAATGTTGGTTAATAAAATAAAACGCAGCTGTAGACATCACTCATCCGCTAAAACTCATTGTTAATGTGCAAATGTCAAAAAGAGTGCAGCTTTTCAGAACTATTTGAATGCATCATTGCAACTCATGCGAGTGCAACTTTTCCATATTATTGAAATGCATTACTGCAAATTAAAAGTGCTACGTTTTAGTATTATTTCACTGCATAATTGCCACTCATTAGTAAGAGTGCAACTTGCCCGTATTATTTGTCTGCCTCATTGCAAAAGAGTGCAACATTTTATTATTGTTTTAATGGATCATTGCAACTCATACGAGTGCAGAGTGCTTTTCAGAATTATTCAAAAGTGTCGTTGCAACTCGTAAGTAGGAACTTTCCACAAAGACTTGAAGGCAGCAGAAGTTTCTGGCATCTCCTGGCCCGAAATGGTTCATTGACTTCTTGTTGCTTGTGGATAGCATGTACCGGTTAGAAATGTCCCTCTTGTGACCTCACTTCCTGCACCGACCCCGTTTTAACCCCCTGCACTGTGTACATTTTAATCTGCAAGGTTAACTGCTATTACTTTTTTGGTGTTAATAATGATTATAATGATGATAATGATGATGATAATGATGACAATGTTAATAAGTATTTGAATAAATATGATAGTAATTCCATGTGAGAAAAAAAAAACGTCAGAGCTGATCGCAAGCCATGTGTGTGAAAATATTTTGTACTAAAAAAATCACTTAATTCATCGAACGGCAAAAAAAGAAAAAAAAAATCCTTTTTGAAGTATCGTGCTCTGTTTTACCATAATTAACTTTTTTAAAATGGAAGTAATTTCAACTCCTCCGTAAAAGAGAGCAATCAGTGAAATGTGAGGGCGCTTACACGCTAGGCGGATCTGTTTTGAGCATGTGAAAATGGCCGTAGAAACACAAATTGAACAAATATAGAGTACAAAGTGCGGTGTTGCTTCTTTCAAACCATTGCATTTGTCCCCCGTCTTTATCATGCACCATCTGCATTAAGCTCAGCGCATTTGCATTGTAAACTCTAGCGTGTAGGCGTCCTACTATCATTTCAAATGTGTACTGTATTTTTTTCCCCATGCTGTTGATGACTGTAATGTATGATATATTCTGCAGTAATGATGTAATGCTCATGTCTGCCTCAATAACATAACCAAAACCCTCAGTGTCCTGCGGTTACATACGGTCGTGTTTGTGTGACGCTGCGTTCCATTCAGAGACTGTTGTTGGATTTTCCTGTGATATTTAGTTGCAACAAAAAAGTTATGCATTTTTGTATTATGTTTGGAAAATGACATACAAGGTGAGAACATGGCAGTTTACAGGGGTTTTTGTCAGCAGTCTTCTCGCAACCAAATTGCAATGCAATGCAATGCTAGCATTAGTTCGGTTAACAGATAGAAGCGTTAAGCATGTTCACTGCATATTTTCGTAACATTTTGTACAGGGCCTTGCACATGACATGCAAAAGAAGAAAAAAAACATATCATGGCCACCAATTAAGAATTCGTTTCTATGAATAATTAATTTCCCTCGTTTTATTAAAACATGGCCAAGTCGTACTAATTTGTTTCATCAATTTGGATAATATTCGCTACTAATACATTCCCTTTTATTAATGGTAGTAATTGTAGCTACAATGGACTGTCATTTCTCATTTTAGCAAATCGTGGCTATGTCGTACTGATTTGTTATATTGATTTACTTCCGTATTGTGACATACTTTAGAAAGCAGTGTTGCAAACTTTTTTCAATTAAAAGTAACACTTTGAGAGTAACCAGAGGGCATGGCTTGTTTTTTTCTACTTCAAATTGATTGGATGTTGCTGCGTGGAAGGGCGTGGTTAATGAGGTCACGCTCATGCTTCAAGTCATCAGGCCCGTCATTTTAGAAGGAAGGACCGTTTGCAAATTAAGATTCAGTATTACAAAGGCAAATTTTTTTTTCGTGGGTTGACTTTCATTTGATGAATTATTCACCACAAAAATAGGATTGTGAGCTAACAAAATAAATATACTCAATTTTGATTTCAAGCAGACTTCAATCAAACCTGGAGTGAATTAAAGGCACAATATTTAAGATTTTTGTAATAAAATATCAAAAACCACTTGCACAGGGTTATATATTTCATGCAGTTGTGTGCTTAGGTTATCTCAAAAGTCTTGTAGGATTAGTAAATTCAAAGAAGTTCCAGTCCCAGTCCGTCCCTGTTCATTGTCGCCCGTCAATGACGCAATATCCGCGCTGTCCTCGGTTTCTGCCTATAAATACTACGGCAACACACAAGGCTAGTGATCTACGGCTCTGTGCTTTAACTGGCGCTCCATTTGAAAACAGCTGATTGAGATTTACCAGTAATCAAAGAGTACTGTAGTACTGGCTACTACGGTATGTAAGCATTTATTCCTTAGGGTCCAAATAGGGATGAATTTAGAAATCACCAAACACTTCCATGTTAACCCTATTTAAAGACAAAAGTAAATATGGTGACACAAGGAGTGATGATATTGCTGCGCCAAGGTGAAAGTGCTGTGAAGTGCTCTTCCACCATACATTATACTTATCATTTTTTATCCGCTTAAAAAATCACCACTTTTTATTTTGTCGCCATACTTACTCACGTAACTAGTCATGTAACCGTTTTTAAATATGGAAAACGTGGAAGTGGCTTCTAAATTCATCCCTGTTTGGATCCCAAGGAATAAATGGAGCTAAGCTTAACATTAATATATTAGCATTGCACACTAGAGCGATTAACCCTGCTGAAAAAAAAAGCTGGTTTATGCTGGTCCATTGCTGGTTTAAAATGGTTAAAAACCAGCAAAACGACCAGCATAAACCAGTAAAGGACCAGTTAAACCAGCATCACAACCAGCATATGCTGTTTTTTATTTCAGCAGGGAAGTGTGCGAGCTGAGACGGGAGAGATATGTATCAGCTCGTCTGCATTGAGGGAAGAACCTAGTGAAATGTGGACAAACGGAGGCATGTTCCTTTAAGAACTAAATTAGTTATTTAGATAATCCAACCATTCGATTTCGGTTGTTTTGAACATGCTGGTCTCTGTAGGGAAAGTGTTAATTCAGAGTTCACTCAGAGGGAACTGAATCAATGGCACTGACCTCACCTGCCCTCATCTGCAGGAAAACTAGCCACATAAGGTGTGTGTGCATCAATGCTTTGGTCCAATTACTTGTGTAATTGGCTTTTGTGGATAGGTTAACGAGGAAACTGATTTTAACGAACAGCCATTGTGAAGGGAAGTATCTGTATTGGACTTTCTTGGATGGACATTTCTTAACCCTTGTGCTGTGCTGAAAATCCTGCTCGAAAATGAACAGCCTTTTAAAAATTGCTTGTAAATATCTTACTATTCTATATATCACCAAACCTTGGATTTAATGTTTTTGTCGACTGGTTTTCTTTCTATTAGCACAGGTTTTGTATTTAATTTTTTTTTTATGAACGGATTAATTGTAGTGGTCATTGACCTTTGAGCTTATGCAACTCAATTTTTGTGTGAAAAAAATCATTATTTGTGGATACTTTTGGCAATGTTCACTCAACAACTGAGGTGTATCAGTTCAAATCAGCGAAGGCCGCAGCCTAGAAATATAAACCCTGGGCAAACTGAAAGAAAAAGTTAGATCCAAGATGTGGTGATAATATAGCAGTATAAGACATTTGTAAGCATTTATTGAAGCAATTCAGAAGAAATGAAAGGAGTTAGAATCGGAAATGCATATATTATCTAATCTTTAGGTTGTTATACCCTGTGTAAACAAAGTCACTGTGTTTAAATCCAATGCAGTAACATTAAAAAGCAGTTTCAGCAGACCAGAAGTCACAACACATATATACGTCTTAGATATATCTATTTCTATACTGGCTTAAACTGACTGTATCTTATACTTACTCTCTAATCTTATTTGTATTTGTCTTGTTAATGCATTTAATTGAACAATGGAAGCATTATTACCTTTTGTGCAAGCACACATTCTGCAGTCAAGCGCTTTCTGATTCTAATATGTGTATGTAAGTATGATTTGAGGTGGACCGAACCAAAGAAGCATTGGACAAAAATTGTTAATGTATTCACTGCCCTTGAGAGAACAGTTTTTCAGATTTCATGTAAATTGTATTATGTAAGTCTTGGGGGAAATGGCAGGTTATTATACATTCATATTATTATCATTCACAGCTTCACTGTGAATGTTTTCTCTTTAAATCCCAAAAAAATGTTAGTTTATCCGTGAGGTGCGTAATGCAAGCCACGTATTTACACTCTGAAGCCCACGCAGAATATTTAACATGACAAGTGCATTTACAGAACTTTTTTTATTGCTGCAGCTTGATTCTCGAGCACGTTTGAAAGAAATGTGATGCAGTGTTTTGCAGAAGTTCCATAACTGCCATCGTTTGTTTGTTTTTGTGGGAGCACTTCTAAATAAGAATCGTTTGTTAATTACCCAGTTTTCATGTTTTGATGCAGAGCGAGTCTCATCTCGTTGTCTTTTCTAGCTGTGTCCTGTGGGCCGCCCGTGGCCCCTGTGAATGGAGGCATGCTGGCTGCTGATTATTCAGCAGGAACACGAGCCACCTACTTCTGCAACGATGGCTTCCGTCTGTCGTCCAAAGAGGTGACCAGCACCGTGTGTCAGGCTGACGGCACATGGAGCAACCACAATAAAATCCCTCGCTGCATAGGTGAGTATGCATGGTCACAGTGTGTAATATTTAAGACGCTCATGAAATCAATCTTTGAGCTCTATATGCCAGTGCTATGAGAACGTCTTTATTAATACTAGTGGGAAGTAATTGTACAGTAGGTTATCATTGCTCAAATCCTAGTGAACAACAGTGTAATCTACTAGTTGAGGTTAGCCAATCATAGAAAAGGTATGTATATTTATAATATATAGCATTTCTATTAGACTAGTATTTGCTTTTTGTTTAGGTTTTTTTTGGAAGAAATTAAGTTTAGTTTTTTTTTTCAGTAATTATAAAATAAATGGATTCAAAGAAATTCTGTTCTTTTGAAATCATCCAGGAATTTTCCAACAGTAATAAAAATTAAAAATGTATCAAAAATAATGTATAAAAAAAAAAATGCTGAAATTTCATATTGGAATCATATGAATAAATCACATGTTAAAATACAGTATATTCAACCAGAAATTGGTTACTACAGAAATAACCATAGTAATAATATTTTGCAATATTACTTTAGAAGTCTTCACTGTACTTTTCATCAAATAAATGCAACTTTGGTGAGATTAAGGGACTTAATAAAAAAAAATAAAAAAATCGCGCTGACCCCAAACTTGAGAGCATAGTTCATCCATACATTAAAATTATTAATAATTATTTTTCCCTCAAGTTGTTCCAAACCTGTATGAATTTCCTTCAGTTGTTCAGTAGAAAAAAGAAACTCATGCAGGTTTTAAACAAATGGAGGGCAAGTAAGTGATGACACAATTTTCACCTTTAATGGGTACAGCGCCAAAAAAAGCACAGATAGATGGTTGAAAATTGTTGTGTAACGATAAATTGCCTTTGTAAGTGTCATACAAACATTTTAACCATGCTGCTGAATTCCTCTCAGTTGTGGTGTGTCCCAGCATCGGCTCCTTCACCCTGGATCACGGCAAATGGAGGATCGTCAATGGCTCTCGTTACGAATACGGCACTAAAGTGGCCTTTACTTGCAACACTGGCTACTACCGGCTCGGCCCCGCCCACATTCACTGTACATCCAATGGGACGTGGAGCTGGAGGAACGAGCGACCTCGCTGCAAGAGTGAGTTATGCGCTCCATTTGTTACTCAAACCTTAATGCTGTACATATCACGACATGCACAATTCCCAGGCCTTGTTAGTCTGGCCGCTTTTTAAGGTCAGAACTGAGCAGACAGCAAGACTAATGATTTTGTCAATTGTGTCCTGAAGTGTGAAAGATTAGCAGCTTGTGCGGTGCTTTACTGCATAGACAGAATCCAGGGGCGTTTCCGCAGTTTTCCTTGCGGATTTCTACAGAAAGGTGTTTATTATTAAAACATGGCATAAGCAAATTAATGTTCTAAATTCTAGTTTTAATTGAGAATGTTGACTGTTCATTTAGTTACATGCATTTTGTTTAATGTTAGCTGTAACAGCTCGCCAGAAAATACTACTCATTTATTGGGCTCATGAGACTGAGAGACTTTTCCTCATATACTGTAGCATCATTAGATTTCCATCCACAGACTTTTATTTTGGAATCAAATCAATGGGTGCAAATGTAAACAATTGTACTTTTTTTGCAAAGCGCACATACTGTAGACTGTATGAATTTTTCATGCACCTTTAAATTGCAAGTCATTTATTATATTTAGTACCATCTTCAGTGGCTTCAGATTAAATTTTTCGGCAGTTTTCCAGAATGTGATGTTTTTGTTCTATTAAACACTTGGGACGGAAATTGTGTTCATAATATTCTGTTTTATATTAATGTAATTCAAAGCACTTAAATAGAAACAGTCACACCAATAACACACATTTGGCCCTTTTCTCAAGAAATTGTTATAGATTTGTCAGGACAAGACATTAAAAATAAAGTAATATGAATACATCCAAAACCTCCATTATGTCTTATGAAATTATAAGTAGTCCTTTTCCTAAAGACTATAAGTTTATCCACACCACACCACAGGACTCACATTTTACCCAGAGGCAGCGTTTTGAAGTTAAATGCCTTAATGATAAGATGCAACTGATGGACTGGAGTGGTGTGGGTTACTTGTGGATTATTGTGACGTTTTTATCAGCTGTTTGGACCCTCATTCTGACCGCACCCATTCAGTGCAGAGGATCTATTAGTAAGCAAGTGATGCAATGTAAGGCTTAATTTTTCCAAATCTGTACCGATGAAGAAACAAACTCATCCACATGTCGCATGGCCTGCGTGCAATTAAATTTCCAGCATATTTGAATTTTCGGATGAACTATTCTTTTAACATGCAATAGCAAAAACAGCTGAAAAAGCTGGGAATCCTGAATAAACCCAGTTGTTTTTCTACTATCGCGGTCCTTCATCGGCAGGTGCCGTCTTCAGATGGTTGAGTTATCTATGTTGCGCATCTGCTGTAACTACAGACGTGATGAATGTGTTTATGGCTCCCATATGAGAGGCACAATCTAAACATTAGAGGCGCTTTATGAATGATGGTGTCTGACAGGATCCTGCACCCTGGTGAGAAGACTGCGGCGTCAATTTTCAAAAACAACAACAATCAGAGTGAAGATGATGAGAAGTTGATAACAGATGAAATGATGATGCCGCTGTGGTTTTCCTGCACCAGTAAACGCTCCTGAGCAGTGCATCACACATATAATACTTCCCTGATCTCCTCTCAGCTCAAAGGTTCAGTTCTCACTATATTTTCAGCTGGGTTCAGATGGATAAGAAAAGTGTAGCTTCCCATGACACAAACTACTCTTACAAACACTTTTTAAATAGTAGCTGGCTAATACTGGCTAGTTACATTGAAGCAGTGGCAGTATCTTTTTTTTTTCTGTACATTTTTATAACATTTTTATCATAAAGAGTGATATTATATTACTACTTGTTTTGAGTTTTCTAATTTTGGTCAAATTGAGAGATTAGTTCACGTCCATAATAAAAAAGCTTGATAATTTCCTCACCCCCAGGTCATCCAAGATGTTCATGTCTTTCTTTCTTCAGTCAAAAAATTAAGTTATTTTATCAGGGGTGTAAATTACATTCATGCTTGTTATCTTTAAGGTACGTGTCGATCCATTCTGTTCTTTATTGCCTTTCACTGCAGTCATTTCGTGTGGAGAGCTGCCCACTCCTCCTAATGGAAAGAAAATTGGAACGCAGACGACCTTCGGAGCAACCGCTATTTTTACCTGCAACTCGGGCTACATTCTGGTGGGCTCGACTGTACGGGAATGTCTGGCATCGGGCCTCTGGAGCGGGACGGAGACACGCTGTCTCGGTAACACCAGAAACCTTCTCTCTTTCAAAACCTCAGCACACATTACCATCCGTGTAACCTTTTAATGGAGACTGGGTCATGAAAGGCCATATGTGGAGTTCTGTGACATTTGGTCTTGATTCCCATAGCAACAGTAGTTTCTTTTTGTGTGTGTTATACTGTAGGCATCGCTTGTATCATTACATGCAGATAAAGCTGGGTTATAAAGCCTAGTGAACTGCTTGCGAAGGTCATTATTATTCCTTCTTCGATACAGTCTTTCGACCTTGATGGAGAACGCAGTCCCATAATACGCTATGGTATTTCTCAGTGGAAAAATATCCATATAAAATGATGGGAATGGTGAAAAAATTAAATTTTTAATATTTATACGTATCATTTATTTAAAAGGTGTCATTAAATGTACATGCGTTTGCTTGTGTCCAAAGAGATTTGAATACAGCATTAAATTCAAGCTATACATCTTTTTCATCAAACAGCAGCTGTGGTTGCCAGAGATTCGTCCTATATATGAAAATATTTTGCTGAATGATTGCTGAAGCAGTTTGGTGCTTGCATGTTTTAACAGCCTAAAAAAACATACATTTTATTAAATGATATAATGTTAATGTACTAATCCTCTTAAACTTGTACACAAGGTCATACGCACACAGTTATATGCAATAAATATTACCTAAATAAAATCTAATTCAAAAACACCTTAAAATGCTGACACTAAAAATAAAAAGGAAGCAAGACAATTTAAATAAAAATGTGGTTACACAGGGATTTATCACTATTACAAATTATACAGTAAGTCATAGTATTTTACCAAATGACTGCATTTTACTGTATTTTAAGTTACATAAAATGTGTGCATAAACATGCCATTTTACTTCTTTTTAATGCTGTATGGTAAAGTAACTTACTGTTTAATTAGCACATTTACCGGTCTTTACTTTAAAAATTACAAAAAAAAAATGTAAAGAGCATTTTTTGACTAAATGCAGTATTAAGACAGCATCCTGGAAAGCAATCCCATAATGCATTGTGATGTTTCCCAGTGGAAAAATGTTCAAGGTAGTGGACAAATGTGAGAGAAATAAGAATAAGTATAATGGGTTATTTATTTCCTATAAATGTAATTTATTCCATATCAAAACCTGTCATTAAAATTTAAATGAACATGCATTTTACTGCTTTTATTCAAAGCAACTTGTATTCTGGCTATTCTGCGTGTTTACAGTTCATGCATTCCCTGAGAATCCAATCCGTAACCTTGACGCCGCTAATGCAGTGCTCTTCTTTTGCTACAGGACATGGTCTAATCTAATTGCATCAAATGAAATATAATACTACTATTTTTACTCTATGTGTGTATATTTTTGTACTTATTACTGTTTCTCTGGGTTACCTTAGCAACATGCTATCATCGCAGCTGTTGCAGTTGTAGAATGTTCAGTCGCTATTAAAGTTCCGTTTCAGTTAAGATGCAACCTTTAAAAGGACACATGTCTATGTAGGCAGTGTGCTATCATACAATCTTTTGTGGAAGGTTCTCATGAGTGTGTTTGTGTAAGAGAAGGGGGAATGAAGTGAGAGAACACTGTGGAGGGATAGAGGTGAAGAAATGATTTCTGCAGTAGTTCAGCGGACTCTGTGCTCTGTGAAGTGTGCCGGCCTCTGCTGAGTTCTGTCATCAATCACCTTTGAGAAAAAACCCAGACAGCTCTCCATTTGCCATCGTTTTTTGTCTCTCATCACATCATCTCTGAGTAAAACAATGTTGTGCATTACTTTGTCCACTGAAAGCAGTTTCAAATCCTCCGTGTTGCTCCTCGGATGCATCGATATTGCAGTATCTGTTGTGGGATTGAACAAGCATTGTCTGTGGGTGGATTGTGAATATCTCTATTCACCACACCACACAATGTGATTTACTCGAGTAGGACGTGGTCCTGCAATAATATTCTCATCAAATCGCATGCTGAACCAGGCATGGGGAATTTCACAAATAGAAAGATTATGCTTGTGAATCAGACTCAGCTGAACTCCAAATCCTAATTATCCATAAGTGGATTCTTTAGGGCATTTTTGAAAAACAAAGCATGATCGGTTTGGAAGATGGTTTTTTATTGCTTTTATTACCCTAAGCAATATAAGCAAGTAATTGATTAAATAAATAGTCTGTGAAAAATACTGTGAAACAATTGCCAAGCAATAAAACAAATGAAAACAATAGAGCAAAAATAGAAATTAAGTAAACAGTGTTAAATTGTCAACATTTAAACAAGCTGATTTAAAATTATTAGAGTTGTTGTATGTTTTGTATATGATAGATAGATTGTTTTCCCAAAAAGGGCATATATTTACAATGTTAAAAACACACATAAAATACAAATAAATAAATAAAATGTACATAAACTTTTTCTCATTTAATTTATTTATTTTCCCCTTTGTTTTTATTTTTTATTTTTTTATGTGCCATAGCCTCTTGTTTTCCAAAAGCTGGTTTTATACAAAACTGCACAGTTTAGATCTACTGAAAACGAAGAATAATGACAAATATGTAAAAATATACTGTAATAACAAGTGAAAATAGCACACTAGGTGGTACCACTTATCTTAGCAGTAATAAAGCTTACAGTAAAAATAAACACCAATATATGCCATAATAATATAAACTGGGTTAAAAGTAATAAATGAATAAATCTATTAAGTTAAACATAAATATTTCACTATTTATGGCTTGATCGTATCAATAAATCTCCCACTGAATCATGCATAATGTTATAATAACATTGTGTCAACATTACTTACTATTGTCCTACATTTTAATGCATTATTTTTATATACATAAAAAAAATCCCGTAACGGGCGTATGTCTAAATATAGACATACAGGCGGTTACCTGAATAGGGCGTATGATCAAATATGATCACACCATTTTTTAAGTCACAGCGTTCATTAATTTCTAGAAATGTTATGCAAACAACACCGATCTCAACATTTATCACAATTATTCAACCATCTAATGCATGAGATTCGTTAACTTAGCATTGTTCGTTTCGATGCTATTTACATTTTTGTGACAATAGGTAAGAGCGTAAACGCATACTTTTCAAACTCCGGAAGCACGCTGACGTTTGAAATCATCATTTAACAATGCATAAACTATATTTTCAGCATCATAACTGCAGTCTTCAGTGTCACATGATCCTTCAGAAATCATTATAATATGCTGTAATATAATACGCTATAATATTTGCTACCCGCGTGCCAAATTTCGTCTTATGCAACATTATAATGTACTGTAATGTACATTATATTGTACTTTACGGTATTGCCATTTTTATTAAATGTAATGCACCCTTGTTGAATAAAAGTATTCATTTCTTTCAGAAAATATCCCCAGATTTTGTGCATATAGCTCTAATCCTGATTGGTTTATAGCAATGTTGTTTAAATTGATGCAGTGACATGTGTTCTATTAATCGCGTTATGCTTTAAGAACCATGTTGTAAACATACTCAATCTTTTTCCCCAGCTGGCCACTGTGGTGCTCCAGAAAGGATCGTGAACGGTCAGGTGATCGGTGAAAACTTCGGCTACAGGGATACGGTAGTTTACCAGTGCAACCCGGGTTTCCGGCTCATGGGTTCCTCTGTACGCATCTGCCAGCAGGATCACAACTGGTCCGGGCTGCTGCCATCCTGCGTGTGTGAGTCCTCGCACAGCACATGAGTAATGCGCGTCGGGGGAAGTTTGGTTTGCTTCCAAGAGGATTAGTTTGACATGTAATGCAGGCAAACCCACTATTCAGCCCATGACAGGCATCAAACACAAATCTTGACGTTACCAGTGAAACGCTTGATGAGGGAAAACACCAACACCACCTGATTTCGTGTGGGTGATTTGGATGTTTGCCTCGTTTTATTTGTGATGGGTGGAACGCAAAGCTGCTTAAATAAATGCTTGCACACAAGTTGCATTTACATTTTTCTTGTCAAGCATTGGAGATTCATATTCTGGAAATATGCCAGTAGGCAAAAGAAAGGACACAACTGACTGAATTCTCATCATAAAAACCTTTTGATCTACACAATTATTCAGATGCCGTTACCAAGATGCCGTTTTCAAATTGTATTTATTCAAATTTTTAATTATTTGTTTATTTTTATTTTCTAAAGAGATACTTTTTATTTGTTTCACCCTTTTTGGGGGTTTCCTGCACAATTCCCAAACTCCAATTATTCAACTGAATACTGAATATGAATCTAGTGAGCGTGAATTGACAAGAAATCATGTTTTTATGTGGTTCTATTGATAGATTACTCTTTAAACATTTTTTTTTGTGCGACCGGGGTAATCTTATTGCAAACAAATGAATTACATGAATATATTTTTAGTGAATCAAAGTATGCAGTGTGAAAATGCAGTTCACTTTTTAGTACATCAAAACCATGCAATGCAAACATTGCAGTCTAGCTCACAAACAAATGACACTTTAAATGAATTAATTCAATAGACACACAAATTCAATTTATGACCGTTTTACATCAGTATGAGGAATCCTTGACTAAATTTTTCTATTGACTTATTTACTGCAT
>JAUCMU010000086.1:94315-108085 GCA_032275025.1 Enteromius treurensis | reverse complement strand
TTTATTTTATTTTATTTTATTTTATTTTATTTTATTTTATTTTATTTTATTTTATTTTATTTTATTTTATTTTAATGTAGTTTTGCTGTCCATAAGCAAAAAGATCTTAATAATTCCAATCTTTTGAATGATGTATAATTACATAATATGCAAACAAAATACTTGTACTTGGTTAATATAGTTTATCTTACATGCAGTATCGTACAGCAACCCAGAAATGTAGAATTTGTGCTTCTAATGCATAACAGTGCATTTCATAACAACAAAGTGTACTGTATTCATGGAAAGTGCTGAATATTAAAGCATGAAATCTGCCCATCAGATGATTTAATAGCTATATTTAATCAGGTTAACGCGGTTAGTCGATAGGTTTGGTCATCTGCACCGAGCTGCAGTGTGAAACTCAGATTTGCTTTTTGTTGTGTGCTGTTTGTTGCTTCTCCAAAGCATTGTATTATTCATCAAGGAACTTTTTCTTGACACGGGCTCTGACTGGGTCCTCCAGTTCTGATTATTATGCATAACTTGCTCTAGCCTAGAGCTGTTGATATAATTTTTTTCTGAGAAAGAAAAAAAAAAAACAGCAGTCAGATGAGAATGGTCGGCGTGCACTGTAAAAACATCACTGATTCCATTGTCGCTGTGCCACATTTGGCCTGCGAGACCTGTCACTGCATGCGGAATATTTAATGCTAGTAAGTGTTTATGTGTTGTGAATATTTGCATCGTTATCTATCGTTGGCCTGTCACACCCGGTCTAAGTGCAAAATGCATTAAATCAGTATGCATGTGTGTTTGTTCTATCTTTCTTCCAAATAAATCTCATTTGCTTTATTATTTTATTATATATGACATCCATTGCCAATTTTGCCTCAAGAATATTAGATCAGCAGTAGTAGTGGCCAACTGAATTGAATTGCTTTTCAATAACCAATTCTGATATCAAGACAGCAGAATCACAAGTATGTGTAATAGTCACTTTAAATCTGAAATATGCTCAGTACTCAATATTTTTCATATATTATTATTTATATTAACATATATTAATATATTATTATTATATAGTAAATGTATTATTTTGATGTATTATAACCACAAACTTTATTACGTCTTTATTTGTTTCTTTATTCATGTATTTATTTATTTGATTGTTTTTTTTTCTTAAACACACACAAAGCATTCTCAGTACTCTCAGGGGTGTTGCTAAAATTATGTATTTTATTTTATATATATATATTTTTTTGTAATTTTACTGTTGTTGTTTTTTTGTTTTGTTATTTTATTATTTTTTATTATTTTATTTTTATAGTATTTTATCATTTTAATTTATTTTGTTTAATGGCTCAAATGTTGTTAATTGTTTTTTGTATGGTTTTGTATTGTTTAATTTTTATTGTATTTATTTTAATTTTATTTATTTAATTTCATTAGTTTATTATAATATACATTGTTTATTTTGTTTTACCATTTTTACTTTATTTTTATTTACTTTATAACACAAAACAATTTCAATATTGGCACAGCTGTATTCATTAATTAATTTTTTTGACTGTTGTATTATTATAATTTTTTATAATAATTAGACTTTTTTATTGAGCATTCTAAGTCTTTACACACGTTTTATTCTGGTTTTTTTTTTTATTACTGTTTTCATTTATTTATTTATTTTTATCATCTTTCGTACAACACTTTGGCCTATACATTGTGATTTTAAAAGTACTTCAAATATAACATCTGTTTATATTGCACTTTTTTTGACTACTTCATTTGACTTTATTTAATTTTATTACAATAAACTTTAATGCACCAGTAATGCAATGACATTCTGATGTTTTTAAGTGCAGCTAGTGTCCAAATACTAATAATAATTGAAATCACGTATTTGGATGTGGATAACACTTGTGAAGGGCAGATACCTTGCCAGTTCTCCTTCAGGTACCTTGCGTAAAATGCGACAGAGCGATCTCGTTTCATCACAGCAGACTGCAAAGGCTTTTTGTATCAAAGCATTGCCAAGAAAGCCTGATCCCCGCGGCCACAGACTGACTGATCTGCCGTTTAAAACCGCTTACGGGCTGTTTAACCGTACCGACGGCTGACGGCCATCGGAGTTGACGTGCCATGCAGATGCTGTGCAATGCAAGCTCTCAGCTGGTCTCTGCGGTGGAGAGAGTCCGTGTGGTCACTCTTTCTCAGCCCACCCTGTGAATTATACATCACAGAGCGTGTCAGCCGCCTTTGGCCTTCCGCTTCGTTTTAAAGAGGGATAATTACTCTGATTTACATTCAGGTAAGCCAACCTCTGCTCTCGTGGGGCCGCCAAATTCGCCTCTCGACTTCTGATCTTTAAATACCATGAAGCCTGCAGAGCTTTGCTGCAATTTATATGTCAAACGCCTTTGCCCCGCTGAAATCATGACATATCAAATGTGGAAATAGGTTTAATTTTGGGTCTGTCAGTCTTAAGCACTCTAAGATCTGTTTTTTTTTTCTTCTAGGGTTGAAAGCATTAGTGTCTAGCTGTTTACCTTCGATTTATAGTGTATTCCAGCTGAATAACAGAAGTGTGTGTGTGTATATATATGGTGTGTATATACAAGACAATGCACCGGATAATGCTTTTCAAAATGTAAAAATAAAATCATACGCAGAAATTCCTTCCAGAACTTTAAGACCTGCCTGGTTAATAATTGACTCAGGCATGTATTTTTAAGCAGTATATTTCTCATGCTTGGTCCGGCTCCACTTCAGGAGTTTGTTTTGACGATCAGGTCGGGTTATGCCCAGATAAATCATTCAGAAAACAAGGCTATCAGACCGGATTTTCCACGACAGCAGGGATCAGGCATGTAGGTTTCAGAAGCAATATTTTCTGAGAAGAAATCATCAGAAACAGAATCCTGGTTATTAATGCTTGGTAGATACATTAAACATAAAATAGCTTGTTAAAGTTCAAATCAAATCAGCATTGATCCTGTCTCCTTTCTTGAAGGTTAATTTAACAACTTAATTTATCCTAGTTTAATGTGTGGGACAGTGTTATTTTAGCGCTATGTACAGGAACATGCAGAGAACAGCACAAATAAATAAATAAATAAAATAAAGATACAAATTAAACAATCAACTGTCTTTATAAGTTGGTCTCGGCAAGTCAGTTAAAATCGGACAGCCCTGATTGTTTATAAACTATCAATTTTTTCTGTTGAATTTAGATTTTTAGTAATGCATATGCTTGTCTTTTTTTTTTTTTTTTTCATTCACTTAATTTCCATTAACCTTTGCTTTCATAACCAATAAATAATTTAGCAATTTTTATTTATTTATTTATTTATTTTATTTTACAAAAATATTTATTGGTTTCTTTTGATAACAATAAAATTGGTAGAAAACTAATGGATTATTTCATTTTATTATTTATACGTGCTTTTGTTTCTAGTTTTTTTTTCTTCTAATTTTTTATTTTTATTTTTATTTTTTTGACTGTTTGACTGAAGCAACATCTCTCTATTTTATTTTATTTTACAAAAATGTATTTCACAGCTTTAGTTTGGGTTAACAAACTAAGAAAATATTTTAAAAATTCAACTTACTTATTTCTTATTTTCGCTTAGTTTACATTTTTTGTTTGAACAGTTTGAACACAATTTCTCATTTTCATTTAGATAAAAATTATTTTATTTTATAATGTGCTTTTGTTGTTTCTGGTTCTTTTTTATTTATTTTATTTTATAACTGTTTTTTGTTGTTGTTGTTGTTTTGTTTTATTTTTCATCTATTTCCGAAAGTTTTTTGGGAGTTTTAATTTGTTTGGTTTCTCCAAAGCAACATCTCTCTATTTTAATTTATTTTATTTATTCTAATGTATTTATATATTTATTTTTACAAAAATGTATTTAATAGTTTTAAATAAACCCTGGTAGGGAACAACTAGAATATTTATTGTTTTGTGTGTGTGTATGTTTTAATGAATTAATTGGCCCTGGTAGAGGCAACTAGATTATTTGCAGTGAATAAAACGTACATATTTCACTCATTAGAGTTGATAAATAAAGCATATGATCTATCTTTACAGCCAAGTTCTGCGGTGACCCCGGCTTACCTCCGCGTGTCAGACGCGAGGGTCAGAGCTTCATTTTCAAGGCCGAGGTCACGTTCAGCTGCAGCGCCCCCTATGTGCTGGTGGGCTCCTCGACGCGGAGCTGTCAAGCAGACGGCACGTGGAGCGGGACACAGCCGCGCTGTATAGGTACACCAGCCTCTCTTCTCAAAAGAACATCTCAGCATCATCAGCCAACACCACTAAACCAGTAATGACCATAATATCCTGCGCAGCTTTGATCTACGGTGAAAATGTGAACATTATGACCCTCTGCTACGGGTCACTGCCATTACATCAATGACTACATCTGCTTTTCCTAAATCAGTTATAAAGATAACAATGGCAGAGCTGATAATGAGCGTGTCATTCTGCTTTTACCGCAGAACCGACTCGGACGGCGTGCGAAAATCCCGGCACTCCGGAGTACGGCTCTCTGAACAGCAGTCTGGGCTTTAAGGTAAGAAGGAGTTGAGCTGCAAGCGATGCTCTTGGACTCTCTAGGACTCTCTCGTATCAAAGCCATTATGATGAGAATAAGTTCAAAAGGCCCATTTCTGTCAGTTGTAGGCCGCTTTTATCTTCAAGTGCAAAAACGGCCTTCGATTGGCACAGTGTGACTTTTGATGTGCTTATTAAGAATTGAAAATCATATTTTCCATCATTGCTGAGACAAAAGGAGATCCGCTGGCCCAGTGACAGAATGATCCGAAGGCGTTAACGCCACATCAGAGAGACCCCTCACTTGTCAGCGTGGGCCTCTGCTGAGGTATTGCCCTGTCTTTATAAGCGCAATTGATTTATTGTCAAGTTGATTCAGTCAAATGCCATTTGAAGCACCCGTGACAGGTTCAGGATGTGTGACTGTCTCCCGCCATCCACTCTTATTGTCTGGGGAGAGTTTACTCTTCAAACACTCACTATATCTACCCGAATGCCTCGGCCTGCTGTTTTAATGGCTCTTTAGACTCCGCCGTTTCTTCCTCAGAGGGGCAAGGGAAATGAAAAATGAATTGGCCACTTTAATATGACAACTCTGCCTGCTATAATGTCAGATCGGCAGTAAAAGTGGCCGACTGAATTGGGTTTTTCAGCACAGACATTGACTGACATGTATCATACAGTCAGTTTAAGTGTAAAACATACATACACAGGCCTATATATTATATTATATTATATTATACTATATTTATTTTATTAATTCCTTAAAACGTTATCAGAGCTGGCATAAATGTTACTTATTATTTTATTTTATTTATAACGAAACATTCTTAGTACTGGCACAAGGACTTTATTTTACCTTACTTTGTTTATTATTATTATTATTATTTTAATTTGCTTATAATTTCTTTTTTTTTATTTTTTTTTTTTATTTTTACATTTTTCATTTTATTGCAACTACAAACTCAAAAAAGTGTCAAAAACATTTTTTTTAATTATGTTATGTTTTGTTTTGTTTTGTTTCAACCACAATACATAGTATTAGTATAATAATAGTATAATAATTAGTAAGTAAATAAATATATTTATTATTATTATGATGATTATTATTATTATTATAATTTTATTCTAGGCATTTTTCCATGGAGGTAAAAACAGTTTTTAAATGTATTGCTTAGAAAGTAATTGAAAGTTTTTAAACTTTCACCATATTTAACTCTATCTTATTTATTTTATATTTGCACAGTGTGTGTTTCTGATTCTAGTTCTAACAAATAAATGTAAAAGAAAAAAAAAATAGCTGAAATCAATTGGATGGTAACTTTACAAAATATTAAGTATAAATGACAACAACAGATATGCATTTTCTATTGCCAAAACAAGCTAATAAATTGTGGAGCTGTCAGTCATGCACTGCCACTGGCAATAATCTCAAACCGCCAGCATCTATAGTCGACGGGTCTAATATGAAAAGCATTTGTCTGTTGAGTCTGCTTTGGATCACTCACGCCTTCAGGAATGAGCTCTTTGAAGGGCAAAAGAAAAAAGCGGGTCCTCCCGGCTGGCTCTCTGTGAACACAGGGCTCTCCGCGTCTTGTTTGTGTCAGTCTGGCTGCCGTTGTCACCGATTCCTTCAGAAGTGTGTGGTGTAATGAAATCTAATGTTCCAGTGTTGTGAGCCTTTCATCTCAGCAGGACTCAGAGACTGCGCTTCGCCTCCTCAACATTTGCATGTTCTGCCGTTTATAGAGGACTTTTCCTTGCAACGCATTAAAAAAAAAAAAAACGGGAAGAAGTAAGACTGACGGATATACAGGTGTAGTGAATACGAGTAGAGTGTCTCTCTCAGAGGCCTGAGAGAGGCCTGTAATTTTCATCATAGGCATACTTTAACTGTGAGAGACGAAATGAGAAACAAAATCCAGAAAATCACATTTTAAGAATTTATTTGTAAATTATGGTGGAAAATATGGCTCCTTCGTTGCCGGGCAGTGTGTTTGGGATCATTGTCCTGCTGAAAGACCTGTCCCTTTGCAGAAAAACAGCCCCAAAGCATGATGTTTCCACCCCCACGCTTCACAGTAGGTATGGTGTTCCGACTCAGAATTCTTACTCCTCAAAAAAGTTGAGTTTTTACCAAAAAAGTTCAATTTTGGTTTCATCTGACCATATGACATTCTCCCGATCCTCTTCTGGATCATCCAAATGCACTCTAGAAATCTTCAGACGGGTCTGGACATGTACTGGCTGAAGCAGGGGGACACGTCTGGCACTGCAGGATTTGAGTCCCTGGCGGCGGAGTGTGTTCCTGATGGTAGCCCTTGTTACTTTGGTCCCAGCTCTCTGCAGGTCATTCACTAGGTCCTCCCGTGTGGTTCTGGGGTTCTTGTGATCATTTTGATCCCACGGGGTGAGATCTTGCGTGGAGCCCCAGATAGAGGGAGATTGTCAGTGGTCTTGTACGTCTTCCATTTTCTATTAATTGCTCACACAGTTGATTTATTCACACCAAGCAGCTTACCTATTGCAGATTCAGTCTTGTTTCTGGTGTCCTATGACAGCTCTTTGGTCTTGGCCATAGTGGAGTTTGGAGTGTGACTGTTTGAGGTTGTGGACGGGTGTCTTTTATACTGATAGCGAGTTCAAACAGATGCCATTAATACAGGTAACGTGCGGAGGACAGAGGAGCCTCTTAAAGAAGAAGTTACAGGTCTGTGAGAGCCAGAAATCTTGCTGGTTTGTAGGTGACCAAATACTTATTTTACAGAGGAATTTACCAATTAATTCATTAAGAATCCTACAATGTAATTTTCTGGATTTTTTTTATCTTAGTTTGTCTCCCAAGCAGGAGCAGGAGCAGGAGACACACATCTGATATCTATTGTATTTTCAGCAGCAGTGTTTTTGAGAGTGAGAGGTGTGTGTGTGTGTGTGTGTGTGGGCGCTCTGACAGGCTTATCTCTGTGCCTCAGGTGGGCAGCACTGTGAAGTTTTACTGTCAGACGGGCCACTTGTTACTGGGCTCCACCACACGGACGTGCCAGCAGGATTTGACCTGGAGTGGCACTCAACCAGAATGCATCCGTGAGTCTCTCTCTCTCTCACCTCCACTACAGACACTTACACAGCTTTTGGTTGGATTTGTGAGCATGTGCACATTGTACTTCATCTTTTCCAGATGTCTGTTATTTTGTTTTCTTGTTTTCTTGGCAAGTCATCCATTTTGCATGTCCCAATATGACTTTGATTTCACCCTCCAGGAGTTTTGTTTTTCCATATTCATGTCATTCCATGTGAAAATGAAAAATATTTCTTTACCAGACACGCAGTACATCACGTGAATGGACAAGCTCTGCTGCATTTATTATAAGAGGCTCTAACTTCTGTCAGATTTTTCCCAAATATGAAAGATATTTCACCCTTTTGCATTTTGATATTTTGCATATTCTTGTGAGAGAAAAAACTTTCCCCCCTTTCCCTCATCTGATTATTCTTTTATATTATATTATGACAATAATATTTTTTTCCAGACAATTCCACAAAAACTAATACATATAAATCAAATCTGGGTAGTAATGATTAAGAGAATAAAAAATTATCTAATCTTCCCCATTTTTATCATCAGTGTAAAAAAAGATAGGTGAAATAAATAAATTTCCTAATTATATAATTATTATAATGCATTTCTTGTTCTGTTATTAGAATATTTATTTTATTATATTGCTGTGTATAATAATAGATTAAATTAAATTAAAATAAATTAAATACATATATATTTTAAATATAAAAAAAAAATTAAGATAATCACAGAAAAAAACTTATTTATATTATATTTTACTGTATAATATTATAAAGTATATTACCGCACTAAATATGGCTATGTATGGATGTAATGGTTTTTATTATTAATTATTATTCTAAATCTTGCAAAGCATATATAATATTTTCCAATAATATTTTTTCCAGATAGTTCTACAAAAAAACGAATTTATATTAGTATTAACTGCATGGTAATGATCCAGAGAATTAAAAAATGTTACTGTAAATCATCTATCCAAATTATAATTTCCAAAATATTATTTCCAAAAAAAAAAAAATTTATAAATACAAAAAAGTTTTCTAATTATTGTATTGTATTGTATTGTATTGTATTGTTATTGTGCATTTTTTGTTTTATTATATTAAATTATATTATTGTGTAAAATAATAGATTTAATAATAAATAAATAAAAATATTTAACATATTTAAACATGAAAATAATTACAGGAAAAAACATTATTATGGAACCTACTGTTTTATTTCTTTCCTCTTTTGGTATGAAAAAATTAAATGTAAATGAAATGTTCGTCCATCAGAGCCTTAGAGCTCACTGACATATCTCCTAATGCAGCCCACTCCTGTAAGCAACCAAAGACCCCGGCGCATGCCAATGTGCTGGGCATGGACCTGCCCTCCTTTGGCTACACGCTGCTCTATTCCTGCCAGCCTGGGTTCCTTCTCACCGGGGGCTCAGAGCACCGTGCGTGCCGGCCGGATGGATCCTGGACCGGGAAGGTGCCTGTTTGTCGAGGTATGCAGTAAAACACCCCATCAATACAGAACTCAGATGTGTTTCACACCTCAACTTTGTGGCCTGCAACTTTTCTGCCGTTTCTTTTGTCTTGTCGAGGCAGAAGCCGACTGATGACAATCCTTTGCTTGATGTGGGAAGTCATGTGTGAAATGCATTTTCTTAAACCCATTTCAAATGCAGTGGCTCGTTGTTACAGTGATATGCATTTTTCTTTTAGCTGGCTCAAAAACAACTGAAAAAGTCATAACGCCTGTTCAAGGAACACTGAGTCCCAAAGTCAACGGTGAGTCTCACTGTGCTCTGCAAAATATAACATGTATGATCTAAAACAAATAATAACTGCTTGCGCTTATTGATTTCCATTATTGTGTTAAAAGTTATGTCTTAAAAGGACAGTTCATTCAAGGAATGCTAGAAACCAAACAGTTGACCGTAGCCATTGACTTCAATAGTATGATAAAAAAACATCTAAACTATGGAAGTCAGTGGCGACCATCTATTGTTTGGTTACCAGCATTCTTCAAAATAACTTGTTCAATAAATAAATGTTAATTTGTAGGTGGAATATCCCTTTAAAGGAAAGCAGTTTGTTTGGAATGACGTGTATATATTGTCAGATATCAGGGGAGTGACTTACAGTGAAAACTAGCCAATCAGAAGCAGCATTTTCTCTGCCTGTCAATCATTTTGTGTGTTTGGGTTTACTAACATTATATTGACTAACAAAGGCAGGTGTTTGGCAAAAGGACAGACAGAAAGCAAATAACCACTTTTCATTTATTGTAAAGAGAATATATATATAGCAAATTCAAATAAGATGAACCATGTTTGAAATTATTATAAACTAGGTGCCTTTTTTGTTTTTTCAAAAATTATGAATTCGATTTGTTACCGGATCACAGCAATTATTTTTACGGAAAACTGAACAAAAATAATTCATATATTTAATAACTAGGTGGTATGATCATATCAATTAATTAATTCAGTTATTAAATATAGCAATTATTTTTTGCTGAACTGTGTACATAAATATGTAAAAATGTGTGTGTGTGTGTGTGTTAGGGGCTGGGCGATATATATCGAACAATATATTATGCGCATGTCGTCAGTAAAGCCGGTTTTACTGATGAGATGCTCATAATATATCGCCCAGCCCTTTTGTGTGTGCATACAGCTGTTTTTATAAGTTTACATTCCTTGGCAGAATTTATGATTTCTTTTCAGAGAATATGAATGATAACACACAAACCTTTCTTTCACTCATGGTTAGTGTTTGGCCGAAGCCATTTATTACCCATCAAGTGTGTTTACTCCTGTTAAATCGTAGTGACAACAGAAACTACCCAAATGTCCATGATCAAAAGTTTACATACCCTTGAATCTTAATGCTGTGTGTTGTTTTCTGGATGATCCACAACTGTCTTTCTGTTATATGATAGTTGTTCATGAGTGCCTTGTTGGTCTTGAGTAGTTCAGCTGCCTGCTGTTCTTCAGAAAAATCCTCCAGCTCCTGCACATTTTTTTGGTTTTCCAGCATCTTCTGCATATTTAAACCTTTTCCAACAGAGAATGTACGATTTTGAGATCAATCTTTTCACACTGGGGACAATTGGGGGACTCCTACATAACTATTTTATAAGGTGAAAACATTTACTGATGCTCAAGAAGGCAACACAATGTGTTGGAAAGGGTTCAAATATGCAGACGATGCAGGAAAACCAAGGAAAGCGCAGGAGCTGGAGGATTTTTCTGAAGAACAGAGGGCAGCTGAAGTGCTCAGGACCAACGATGCACTCATAAACACCTGTCACAAAATATAAAGACAATCACGGATCATCCAGCAAACAACATTCAGTATTAAGATTCAAGGGTATGTAAACTTTTGATTTGGGTCATTTGGGTAGTTTCTGTTGTCATTATGACTTAGAAAGTGTAAAACACTTACACGTAATTAATAATAAATGGCTTCAGCCGATCACTAACCATGAGTGAAAGAAAAGTTTTTGTGTTATCATTAATATTCTCTGAAAAATGGCCAAGAAATCATAAATTCTTCCAGGGTGTGTAAACTTATGAGCACAACGGTGTATATACTCTGAATAATTCTTATGTAATGTAGCTCATTATTTAACAATAGGCTGCACAGTTGTCAAGAAATATAGCAACTTGGACGATATAAAAAGGCATTTCTGTGACTTGGCTCACGGTTTCGGAGTCAGTAGTACAGCATATTGCTTTAATAAACATTGTTGACATCAATGATAAAGTAGAAAATGAGCATTCATTCAGCATCATTCATGCTCTGAGGTCATTCACAGTCAGATCCTCAGAAAAGAGTTTGAGGTGTTAATTGCGCCGAGCACAGTCTAAATGGCTTCTTAACCTCTTCTGGCACATTAAATCTTCTCATTGCAGTTCCTGACGATGTATTCGCACCCACGTATGTCTGGAAAGGTTCGTTCGAGTATAAAGGAGTGAAACAGCCGATGACTTTGACAATCACTAGCTTTAACACGACTACGGGGAAAGTCAACGTGACTTTAACTAACAGGCACTCAGAACTGCTGTTGTCAGGTAAGAAGTCATAATGGCAGCGCTGCACAGTACAGCTCATGTCATAAACACTTCTATCACAGCACAAACCTGCTGCTCTGTGTAATCTCACCTGGTAGACAGAACAACTTGTCTCACGCCACTTACTGTTTGTACAAGATTGCAGAAAGACTGCTGGAGCCACTACATTTACAAGTATGGAAAAATAAATATGCCTTATAAAATTCCAAAACTTTTCAAAGTGTGCCATCATCATACTGACAGCTGTTCAAAAGTTTGGGATTTTTTTAATGTTTTTGAAATTTCATGCATAAAATATAATAAAAACAGAAGAAATATGCAATATGTTTTGCAATTTAAAGTAGCTGTTTTGTGTTTGAATATATGTTGAAATGTAATTTATTGTTGTTGTGCAAAGCTGAATTTTCAGCACCATTACTCTATTCTTCAGTGTCACTTGATCCTTCAGAAATTATTCTACTGTAATATGCTGATTTGCTGTTACATTATATATTACATATACATTAAATATTATTTGTAATGTTGAAAACATATTTTTGTAAACCGAGGTGTTTTTTTTTTAGGATTATTTGATGAATAGAAAGTTCAAAAGGGCAGAACATTTTTAAAATAGAAATATTTTGTGACTGCTTCCTCTCAATCAATTTTATGCGTCCTTGCTGGATAAAAGTATTGATTTCTTTTTCTTTTCTTTCTTTCTTTTTTTAAAACAAACTTGGAGAAGTCTCTCTCTGCCTCTCTCTATTTATGTATTTATCTTTTGGAGCTTGGACATGAATCAAAGTATGAGATTATTCAGAACAAACAGATAAGTCTAATATTAATGCAAAAGCAGCTTCATGTTATGAAACACTTGAGCTGCAAGCAAAAACTGAAACTATTACTATAAAGCAGATACTTCAGACACATTCAAAGCTGTTTTAAAGTAGCCAATATGCACACACCTGTGACCATTTTCTGTTATTGTAAATATTAATCCTGATACATTTGCATTAATGAGCAGGTGTACTCAATGAAGTGGCCACTGCATGTAAGTGAGTGCAAACACAAGACACATTTTATGATGTTTTCTGGACGTAGGTGTTTATAAGAGTCGAGACGCTCGCCTGACGCTGCGGCTGTATCACATGAGAGCTCTGGTGAAGAGCACCTACAGCAAGATCACTGAGGAGACCTTGATCATGGACGGCTTTGTATGTGAACTAGACTTTCTAACTTACTGCAGGCTGCATGTTTGTTAAGTAGTTCTTAGGTCTTGCTTTAATCGCTAAGAAATCGATCAAATTGTGTACCTTTTTTTTCTATTAGCTGTATGTTTAAGCTGGGAACTTTACTTCACAAAACACATCTCTGGCTATTTTTGAACTTTGCAGTAAAAGCAATATCCTGAAATATTGCACAGAACATTCGCTCTTTTAAGAATTCGAGAGAACATGATGTTCATCTCTTTTTTTGCTCTCCTCGAGGTCTCTGCTGACCATGAAGGAAACACATACTTGTATCAAGGCTTTGTACAAGCTAGAGACTACGGCCCGTTTGGACTACAGAGACAAGGTGTGCTACATTTAAATTATATTTGTTTTTAAGATCAGCCAAGCAAGCAATAATGACAAAAATGAGAGTATGTACATGAAGAGTTCAGATGCAAAAGCCTCTTAAAGCCATCTTGGTCAAAAGGAGATACATAGTATATGTTCATCAAGAACTTTCACTTTAAATCGGGTAAATGCCAGCCTCAAGCCATTGAGAATAACCAGTACTTACATAGAAACCTATACAAAGTAGCCAGAAAAAAATGCTAAATTTATAAAAAAAAAAAAAAATTGGCAGACGCACTTAGAGGCTCTTGCATCTGAACTATATATATAATCAGTGCTGTCAAATGATTTATCACATCTGAAATCAAAGTTTCTGTTTACATAATATGTGTACATATTATATACTAGGGCTGTAACGATACGTCGTATCGAATCGAACCGTTCGGTACGAGGCTTTCAGTTCGGTATTAGTTAGGCATTTCCCTTTGCCATTTCAACCCAACATCCAGCTGTTTAACCAGAGCTGCATCTTTCTGCTCTAACACAC
>JAUCMU010000086.1:57134-67698 GCA_032275025.1 Enteromius treurensis | reverse complement strand
TAATAGTGTAGTAAAAATAAACCATTTAGGCCAAAAAATGTAATAAACTATTTATTACATTTTTTGGCCTAAATGGTTTATTTTTACTACACTATTACTATTTTATATATATATATATATATATATAAATTAATTATAATATATTATATTATATTAAACAAGCTTGATTTAAAATACATTTAGAAATTAAATATTTTGTACTATATTGTAAAAAATATTTTAAAAAGTTTAACTTACCTGTACGGCTCAATCATCTCCTCTGTGACAAAATTCAAATAATTCCTGGTAAAAAAGAAAAAAGTAAGAAAACAAGAAAATGTAAATAATTTAAACACATTCTGTCAATCAAGTTTCACAGCTGAAGAATTAGAAAGTACAGAGAAAATGAGAAAAACAATTAAACAAGCAATTTACAGAAATTACAAATAGTTTAAATTATTAGGTGGGGGATGTAATAATACTTCCAGTGCACCAACTGAATATGCAAAGTCAACTGTAAGTCAATCATTTAACTGATTTCCAATAAAAATTCAAACAATGTGGCATTATTTAAACAACTACATTGTTATGTGGAATTGGATTTTGGACCAATGAAATTCCACAGTGGACCAAAAAATGGCTAAAATATATTGTTGTAGTCAAGGAAAAAAAAAGTTGATTTACTTGTAAAAGATATTTTGGTTCACATGGTGTATCACATGTTTTTTACTTGTGAAAGTAATTATTCCTGTTTTTATCAAGTTCCACCCGAATCTAGTTCTGCCGTCTTACCATCCTCCATAAGCAAACAGGCCACTGTAAAGAGCCAATCCGATGTTGCCAAAATCTGTATTGGTTCCTTTGAACGAATTTTCAGGCAAAAGATCAGGAGTATCACCTGAAACACAAACAATCAGTGTGAAACAAAAGAGTACAATGGCGTTGTAAACTATCAAGAACATTACATAATCAAACAATCCATACAAGTCATAATATCTGGGGAGTACTCTGTAAATCCCACAATATTATCCCACGAGAGGAACAAACAAGCTTGCGTGGAATAGTTTCAAGGTACAATGAGTTTTCATGCTGACTTTCTCAAGGCCGGTTGTGGGCAGTAGGTCGGTGAATGGGGGACAAGGTCACAGATGTCACGTCTGAAATGCAAAGAGTGATGGGAAACTAAAAGAGAAATTGTAGTGTTTGCAAGTTCTTGAACACTCGAAGCTGGTGAATTTCCCACTGGATCAACAGATGAACATAGTGTTGTTTCAGGCTGGGGCCAGTTTTCTATCTCTCCCGTGAGAAAGCCGGAAGAGATCAAACCTCTACGTACATCCATCTCTCTAAAGTCTGCAGGCTGTAGTGCCACGAGGGCTTCCCTAACAGAAGACGCCGTAAGGATTCAATTTATGGTTGCGAAACTTTGCCACTTTAAAGGTTTGGCCCAGCGGTCCAACAAGGGGTGTAGTATAGCAACAAACATGTGAGGTGTAGACAACACAAAAATACTAGTTCAACAAGTTTGAAGAAATCAATATGACTGAATCATCAAAAAGTGTCTTGCAACTTGACTTCTCTCTAAATAAACACCGTTACACGGGTTTGATAAAAAGTAGTCTCACATGTGCTTTCTTTGTTACTCTTTTGTCCTTCAGAGAATTTGTGGTTGGTTGGTTGTTCTTACATTTCTCAGCTGCTCTTAAACACAAAAGCATCAACTGATTTAATGTCTTAATTTGCATAATGTTTTATGACCTTGAAATTAAAGAACATGATAAGCACAACCTTCTTAAATCTAAAAATGGACATTTCTTAGAACATTTCTCTTTATACAAAATAATATTTTAAAGCTGTTTTACTGTATTTTTGATCAAATAAATGCACAATTTGTTTATTTATTTATTTTGAATAATGTTGGTTTATGATTAAATTTTTGTATTACCCAGATTAATAAACAAAGTTTTTCTATGTTAGCTAGTTATTTCATTATCTTAAACATGCACTGTAAGTCTAAAAACATTAAGTATCCCGTGGCAACAAATTTAAGTTGAGTTGGACTCCACCTCCATGAGCCCTAACTAGGGGATTTGTGAACTTGTCCACTGTGTAAGAATGATTGTTGCCCAAGACAAGCTCATGTGAATCAGTGTGATCGATGGAGGCCAACGCTGCCTAGTCACATGACATGGCAGGCGAGCTAGGTTTGTGTGTGTGACTATGCCTGAGGCAGTCAGGCGCAGAATGAGACTGAAAGCCTCTATAAACCGTTTACATAAACTTGAGTATTACAGGCTCAGACCTGAGCTACGCCAGCCCAGAGGAGTCCGATCTCTGTCTGAGAAACGCTTCGCCAGCAGTTCTCAGTTCCTAAATACAATCACTTTTCTAACCGACAACAGTGGAGTGTGCAAAGGCAAGTAAGTTTAGTGAGTTGAGCGTCCAGTTCGGCATCAGTTGTGTAGCCACTGTCTAGGAAAACTAGGGCATCCTGGCATACTGGAAAAGTGTATTGTCATATTCTAGTATCAAACAAAAGAATATTAAGATGATACTCTAGTCGCAATTTTGTGATAAAATACAAATGAATAAATGCTGTTCTCTGGTCTTGGTCAGTTAGTCTGTTTGTTCTTTTGTTGTTTAATAATCTATTGTATATTCACTATATGTTGATAAAAATGGCAGAAAATACAGTTTTGATGTTTCTACAAATATTTCAATTTTAAATAAATGCTGTTCTTTTTAAAAAATGTCAGTTCATTTTAAAATCTTGAAAAAAATCCATTGTGGGTTCCACCAAAACATAAATAAATAAATAAATAAATAAGCAGCACAACTGTTTTAACATTGAAAGGCTTTCCGTTTTATATCCTTCATTTCCCTTAAAAAAATAAAAACAAAAATAAGCCATTTTTAAATCAAACGGAAGGAAGTGTTACACAACCTCAGTAGTATTGTAGTCATGCTGGTTTCGTGTTATTCATCCATTATGACCTATTTTTGCATCAAAGATTTACTCTACCAAATAAAATATGTGCATGTTTGTTATTATTGGGCTTGTATCACTCTTGTTTCTGTTCCCCCCTTTTTCCCCATGTATTGTAAAGCCAGATTTCTGACCCTCAATGACCTGTTATTTTGCTTTTAAATAGTCCAGCTACACTCTGCTCATGATTCTAAATTAGAACTGTAGCACCTGTTTGAGGTCGTTAGTAGTCATAAAGACACCTGTGCACCCCACAATCAGCCAAATCTAAGTAGTAACACGGGCAAAACCAAAGAGCTGTCAAAAGACACAAGAGACAAAATTGTAGACCTTCACAAAGCTGTAAAGGGCTAGGGGGCAATTGCCAAGCAGCTTGGTGAAAAAAGAACAACTGTTGGAGCAATTGTCAGAAAATGGAAGAGGGTAATGATGACTGTCAATGTCCCTCGGACTGGAGCCCCACGGAAGATCTCTCCTCGTGGTGTATCAATGATACTAAAGGTGAAGAATTGTTTCCAATGCTACTATCAGTAATACACTACACTAAGATGTTTTGGTTTAAAATCTTGCATCGCATGTAAGGTTCCCCTGCCTTCTTCGGGGCAGTTGTGGCCTAATGGATAGGGGATTGGACTTGCACTCCCCGGGTGCGGCAGTAATGGCTGCCCACTACTCCGGCTGTGTGTTCATGGTGGGTGTGTGCATGGTTGTTCACTTCTCACTGCTGTGTATGTTCACGTTGGATGGGTTAAATGCAGAGCACAAATTCCAAGTATGGGTCACCATACCTGGCCACAGGCCACAAGTCACTTCACTTAAGTCAGCCCATGTCCAGACCCATCTAAAGTTTGCCGGGGATCATCTGGATGATCCAGAGGAGTTATGGGAGAAAGTCCTGTGGTCAGATGAGACTAAAGTAGAACTTCCATTCGCCGTGTTGGAGGAAGAAGAACGATGAGTATCATCCCAATAACACCATACCTACAGTGAAGCATGGGACTGGAAGCATCATGCTCTGGGGGGAGTTTTCTGCAGAGGGGACAGGACGACTGCACTTTATTAAGGAGGGGATGAACAGGGCCATGTATTGTGACATTTTGGGCAAAAACCTCCTTCCCTCAGTCAAAGCATTAAAGATGGGTCGTGGCTGGGTCTTCCAACATGACAATGACCCAAAGCACACAGCCAGGAAAACCAAGAAGTGGCTCCATAAGAAGCATATCAAGGTTCTGGAGTGGCCTAGTCAGTCTCCAGACATTGATTGAAAATCTTTGAAGGGAGCTGAAACTCTGTGTTACTCAGCGACAGCCCGAAACCTGACGGATCTAGAGAAGATCTGTATGGAGGAGTGTGTGCAGTGTGTGCAAACCTGGTAAAGAACTACAGGAACCGTTTGACCTCTGGAATTGTTAACAAAGGCTACTGTATCAAATATTAAAACATTTTGACTCAAGTGATCAAATACTTAATTGACACAGTAATTCCCAAATAAATTGTTAAAAAATCAAACAAAGTGATTTCTGGGTTTTTCTTTTTAAAGATTCTGTCTCTCACAGTGGATGCTGAAAATTGTAGACCCCTCCATGATTTCTAAATAAGAGAACTTGCAAAATCAGAAGGTGATCAAATACTTACTGACCTCACTGTATGTTTTATTGTAATTAAATACATTTTTAAATATTCTGTATTTAAAGTGTGTGTATGTGTGTGTGTGTGTGTGTGTATGCTTCAACTAGATATTAATTTTATATTAATACTAATTATTCAATTATTATAAATTAATAATTTTAAACTATATTTTTGATTTCAGCAAGTTTTATTTTTTATATTTGTCAAATATATTCAGTTTATATAATGATAATAGGCATCTGATCATTTAGCATAATTACCCCTTTCAGGATGACACAGGATATTTGGCTTCAGGGTTTATTTTCTGATAATGACAGTCCGTCTGTCCATTATCCCTTACATGTGTTAATGAGGAGCACAAAAGGCAGGCTCGTGTAGAATGACCCATGCTGTTTTTCCTTCTGTTCTGACCTGTAATATAAAGTTCAACCCATTGGTCCATTAACAGTGATGCATTATAAATAAAAAAATCAGTGAAAGCCTTTTATGGCTCTTGTGCTACAGGGCAAGTCTTTGAAAAGCGCTCCGCTCTAAACACTGCAAATTGTTCGGTATGGATTAATTACAGCAGATAAGGGTGTCTCTGAATTTCTTATTCCCCCTCCGGGTGCAATAAACCATGTCTGTTTATCTCGGATTTTCTAATGTTTTTTTAGGTAAAGTCTTGAGATGGTCATCTGAGAACCAGAGTTATCAGATGTAGGCAGTGAGAAACAAACCCTGTTTGTTTGCTTCAGTTGAAGGTTTATGTGAAGGAGTGCGGAAAGGCCTGGTGGATGTTGCCATCTGGGTGGGAACCTGCGGAGACTATCCACACGGAGATGCTTCCACCGGCTGGAATTCTGTTTCCCGCGTGATCATAGAAGAGCTTCCTCTGAGCAGCTGAGTCCAGAAAATTCCAAGCACTTACTGTCCTGTACTTTTTTTATTTCAGCTTTGTGGATGTTTTGTATTACACTCTTATAAAGGTTCTTGATTGGCATTGATGGTTCTATTAAGAACGTTCAACATTCTTGGAACCTCTTAATTTGACAGAATGTTCCAAAAAGGTGTTTTTTTCACAGTGATGCCATAGAAGAACCATTTTGGTTCCTCAGAAAGACTCAAAACCAAAATTTTTCTTAGTGTGCTGAACATTGAAATCAGGGGTCCTCCAGCCTGGTTCGGAATGTCAACGGCATTTTATACTTACAGTAACTGAGTGTATACTTAGTGTAACTATTTACACTTACAGTTGGAACCATTATTTGTAATAGCGTACGCTAGCAGGAACAAAGTGAGCAGCAAAATAGATACTTTTAACAAAACACTGCAGGAAATGAGAATGCAGCAAATAATTTATTTTTATTTGATATACATATATGACCTCAACTTCGACCATTCAGAAAACAAGTTTTTTGCAAAGTCCTTTTTTAACCTTTTCTTAAAAAGAAATTGCATTTCTTAATAACATAATCGTAATATATATAAATATATATAAATATATATATAAACAGGCAAAACAATGGAGAAAAGTTTCTGTATATTATTAAAATATTCTTTAAATCAAGAAAAAGGACCATTCTCTAAAAGGTTCTTTGGGGAGCCAAAAACTGTTCTTCTGCAGCATTGCAGGAAAAAAAAAAAAACACTTTGGAAGCTTCACTTCCTTCTAACCTTGATATATCTCTAAGAAGTGCTTCTGCAGCATTTGTTTGTAGATGTCACTTGCTTTGATATTTTGTGACGTTGAAGTATATTTAAGTTTAACAGCTCTCTCTTGATATCTACCTCTGCAAACAAGGCCTGGAACAATCATATAACCTTGTACTGTAGTGACAGACTCTAAAAAAAACACAGCAAAGTTTGTAAGTAATTATGTTTAACAATTCCGACTCTGGACAGGTACTGTAAAAACTCTGAATACATTTTATTGGCTAATTTTTAAATGTCAATAAAGTTTTTTTTTTTTTAAAGAACTCCTAACTTGGGTACATGTTCTTCAAAGAGCATTGGTTATTAACCTATGAGCATAACGAATTTTAAGGCCATGAATTTAAGCTCATTAACACAAATGTCAGCAATGAGCCAGAAATGTCAGGTTCAGTAAATCTGTGTGTGCTTGTGATTGGAGGAATAGAGCCTGAGGTTTGGTTCAGCCATTGCACAGAACATAGCAGCAATGCAACATGGATGTAAACATGAACTTGAAACAGTTTTACCATTGATTTACTCTGATGAATTGCCATTAAAGGGATTTTGGGGTTTACCCAAAAGTGATAATTTGATATGAATGCATTTTTGTGTCTTACTGAAGGCAAACGAAACCCTACAGCTCATGACGATACATTGAGGTGTTAATGTATTGTCACAAGTCACAGGGTTTAATTTGGTTTCATCTGTGTATGTTTTTTGACTCCGAGCTTGGGAACGCTTGGTGGCCATTGACTTTCATTATATGTCTGACTGCAACGTTTGACTTAAAAATCTTAGTTTGTGTTCTACTGAAGAAACAAATCCCCCTGGGGGCAAGCAGATTAACATCAAATTGTCATTTTTGAGTGAACTATCCCTTTAAAGCTGAACATTATAGATTTAAAAAAAACATGATGTCACTATTTTTCTGTAGATCTCAAAATGTATGTGTTTGGTCTTAAATGGCTGAAAAAGACGTTTATAATACTAAAGTATATCTCTATTTCAACCAATGCTGTTTCTTTAAAATGCCTATTCACCAAAGAATCCAGAAAAACAAAAATATCAAAACAAATGTTTTTAACTTTGATAAAGCAAATCAGCATAGAATGATTTCTCAAAGATCATGTGACATGGAGTAATGCTGAAAATTCAGCTTTTCATCACAGGAATAAATTACATTTTACAATGCATTCAAAAATGATATACTCCTTTTAAATTGTAGTAAATATTCCATAATTTTTTTTAAACAAATAAAGCAGACTTGAGCATAAGAGACTTCTTTCAAAAGCATTTAAAATATTCATACCAACACAAACTTTGCCACACAGAGGGATGTAAAATTGTGAAACCTAAGATAAAAAGCACATTAAAACTGTCCTAATATTCAAAATGTTGCTTAATTTTATATTACCAGTGAACTATTCAAAAATGTGGATATATTGCCCAGCACTAGTTACATAACTCATCCTGAGATCTTGATAAAAAGTTAACCTTGTTTGATTTGAATATATCCCCATGCCCACATTCACCATAATGTCACCAGTGTTCTAGAGAAACCAAAGCCAGTGACTCTGTTAGACAATCAGTAACATCATGCATTTCAGTTTTCCAGAGAGGACCGGGATGTTTTATTTGTCCCAATTCACATTTCTGACTCCTCCATTGGCATCAAACACTGTCTCTGACGGGACGACCCATCCCAGGCCCAGCTGTGCTCCCTGCCGGACGGCTCTGCTGCACTCAGTCCTCTGCTCAGTTCACTTGTGCTGGTCTAGAAGGAAGCGGGAAACATTCTCGTAGACCACAAAGGTAATGCAGCAGGCCGGAGTGACTCGGATCAGGTTGGGCACCATGCCTTTGTAGAAACCCAGCAGACCCTCGTTTCTGAACAAACATCAGGAGAAAGGAAAGTTATGTATCATAAGATCACTGCACTTTAACTGCATCTTCTTCCAACTGCTTAGACCAGTTTTAAGAGTTAGTCATCTACTCTTTTTCTCTAACACTGGTCATAACCTTATAAAGTGAGATACATAAAGTAAACTAGTTGTTTTGATTCAGATTCTATTCAAAACAATAGAAAAAATAATAATTTTCTAGCAACAAGTATACTACATTCATATGTTTAGGTTTAATAAGATTTTTTTATTAATACCTTCATTAAGTAAGGTTGCATTAAATTGATGAAAAGTGGAAGTAAAGACTAATATATTGCAGCAAAATGTTACAACAAAATACAAAAACATTATATTGTATCACATATTTTTTTATTAAATATGATCAATATTATAATATCACAACATTTAGAATTTAAATAAATGCTGTTCTTTTGAACATACTACCATATTCCTCAAGACCTGAACAAAAAGTATTAACGTTTTTAAAAAAAAATTAAGGGACTGTTTTCAAGATTGATAATAATAACAAAAATAATTTTAAAAAGTACATATAAAATATTTTTTTATTATAAAAATAAAAATAGTTTTCTGCTTTCTGAAAAATCAGCTTTTGCATCATAGAAATAAATCACAATTTTTAAATATATTCAATATATTATTTTTAATTGTAATAATATTTCATAATATTACAATTTTTACTGTGTTTGTTTTCAAATAAATTCAGCTTTGGTGAGCATAAGAGACTTATTAAAAAAAAAACAAAAAAAAAAAACAAGAAACATTTTGAATGCTACCGTAGTGCACAAATTGTGGTTAAAATGAAGTCTATATAGCATTCAGGAAGGTTTGTTAGCACAAAGTTAAGTTTGCCTCATCATATCATCATTTGGTTTGCTAATGTGCTTGCTTGAGAATTAGCATGTATGTAAATCTCACGCTTACCTAAACGTCCTCCGGATGACATCGACCAATCCATCATACGTGGTGTGCTGATCTTGCAGACGAGCTCGGACCACCTGATACGGGTATGTCGTAGCCACTGCGAATATTTTGGACAAAGCTGCCATGGTAATGTATTCTAATGCATTCTAGAGAGAAAATAGAGCACAAAATGCAGCGTGAGTTTCTACAAACCGCATTAATGAACCGACAAACGCGCCTGCTTAGCATAATACCAAAGTGATGCCAAAATGTATTTGGACATCTAAAATTAAACATGCAAGGTCAAATGACAACAACACTGCTGTTTTGTCTAAATGTTTATTGCTGCATAATGTAATGTTTAGCATTTTAAAAAGGCACAATATGTAGTAAGCCTGACATCCAGTTCATTTTATAAACCATCAATGTTGTGCTTGTACTAACCAGTTTAGCATCTGATTGCATCTTTCTGTATTTGTTATAATCTCTCTTCAGCTCTTCATACGCCATAAACTGCAGTGCACCATGGGAGGTTCCAAACAATCCTGGAACAAACCCCTAGGGATCATAACAGTTAACTTAGCTAGATGAAACAAACAAACAAACCCTACGGCCTCACAAATATTCCCATGCATGCTCTATTTTTCCTTATACAAGGGCTCCTCCTAGTGCCACAAAGGGGACCTTCATCAACTATTTCCCATTAAAGGAAATGATCCACCCACCGACTGCACAGAACGCTGCCATAGAAACCCTTTTGTACCCGATAGAGTCCTGCGATCCCTTCATGGTGGTAGATTTTCACAAGAGCATCCATCATGCCCTTGTACTGCTTCTTAGACGGATTGGAGCTGTACTGCAGAACCAGACGAGTTTTGGTGACCCAGATCGGATTGGTCAGGCAAAGCGTCATTGCCCCTAAAAAAACAGTGAGATCGAACATAAAGTAAATTCACGGCAGCTGTTGTAAAACCAAGATCCACATGAAAAGAGTCATTACCGGACCTTAATGGCTCACGGTGGCTCGTTTCAAAGAAGGATGTACCTCATTCAATTAGAATGAGGTACACGTACTCTTTAACACGAGCTCTTTGTTGGAAGTTTAGATTATACACAGTCCTTCGGATCAATTTACATCGCGTTTAATGTTACAAAAAGCTTTTTATGATATTAATGGACAAATCGTGACTTAGCCGGTGGTCATTTAATCTAAAATGTGACAAGGACGACTGGTCTAGTGATAGATTGCTCTGCTAATGATTGAGCCCACATGGCTATAAAAAAATAAGGGTTTATTTAATTTTAGCAAGCCTGTGTTCATCCAACTTGGTGTCGTTCTTGTATTTCTATATACAAATGTATATGCATTTACATATATACACACTACCGTTAAAAACTTTGGGGTCAGTAAGATATTTAATGGTTTTTAAAGATGTTTCTTCTGCTCATCAAGGCTGCATTTATTAGATTAAAA
>JAUCMU010000086.1:33149-55788 GCA_032275025.1 Enteromius treurensis | reverse complement strand
AGCACCTGGGAAGACAATTACACACTAAGGACCGGGGCGGGGTTTACAGAATGACAGGAGCACACGAGGGAGACTGATTGAAAACAAACACAGATCACGATGACACGAAACGAATGGGGCGTGACAACGTTAACTCACATGACTGAACACACATATAAATTAGGGGTGGGCAGAGATACATTTTTTTAGTATAGATTAATCTAGATTTTTTTTTTTTTAATTAATCTAGATTAAAATGGATAATTTGAATTCTGCCAAAGGCATTCAAAATGAGTGTGCTACCTAAATAAAGCCTAAAGTTTAAGCCCTATTACATTTAGAATATCTGTGTGTCAGTACCGCCATCTTAAAAGTAGGGTTGTGAAATCTTGGTTTCACAATTCAATGCAATACGATTATTATTATCAACACAATGGCCCAGTTTCACAAACATGACATATCTTAAGCCAGGACTAGGCCTTTGTTAAATTAAGATATTTATGCACCTTTTTACAAAATGTTAAGATATGTCAGAGGCAAGATATTTTCAGTTGAAGCAGTTCAAACATACATTTTAGCCTGTGACTATCTTAAGCCTTGACATTCTCCTTCAATAATACTGCACATGGCTACATTTTAAATCAAACTTTACATTTAAATCATTTTTTTAATCATTATATAAACAGGCTACTCTTTTAAAACTATTACTTATTTTAAAAAGTGCTCTTTGAGTTTTACGAAAGCATTATTGCCGCTTGATTATTACTGATGAGATCATAGACAGTGGCAGCTTTAACAGGCTGCATTCAGATGCACGGATCTCTTTCCATCTATCAGATGTTTTGCTCTGCTCTGAAAACATAACTGACGCTGTGTTCATCAGTTTTGTATAAAAGCATTAGAAAATGCAAGTGCATTTATCCGCAGCCGCGATCAGACGCTTCAGGATAAACAAACACATTGCGCACGTGACGGAAGTCTGTCAGCGATCAGGTTTCGTGCAGCTAATACCAATGCGTTTCAAATGGTATATGAAGATCACGGACGACAGGTGATAAGGATAGAAGCTCACACATACATAGCTTGTAGTATAGACTCCAACCCAACTTTAAGAATAGATTTACGGCGATATTTTTTTTTTATCGCGCGATAAGAGTCTGCATTAACGCGTATAACGGCCCACCACTAATGTGTATATATAAATGGACAGAAATTGTGCTAAACTGCCATAAAAACATCCAAAACCTTAAAGGTCCTTAAATATGCTTAATTTTATTTAAGCAAACATAATGTATTAATAGCAGTAACAATGTTTAATTCTTGTGATTTTAGTGTGAAAACACGCTTCGGTGAGATGTGTCTGTGGTAATACTGACCTGCTCCTGCAGCTGACAGGAGATGTTCAGTGGCACTCAGCTCCGTCTGTCTGCCCTCTTTGTTGTACGCTTTGATTGCATTGTAACTACAAATAAAAAAAAGAGGTTTTATTATTTGAGAGATATTTATATCTAACAATATGTTTATTTGTATTTGGTAAGCAGAATAACAGACTGTTACAGAGACAGAATAACTAGACTTTTGAATAACTGAAAAAACGTAAGCATGTACTATTTTCACAAATTCATAGCCACTTACATAATGCAAAAACACGCAGCATACTGGATGCATTATACTCTGCACATGACAGAATGATACATACAAGAAAAAGTAAAGCCCCCATGATGCTCCAGCACCCCAGATGTTTGGGGTGACACCTTGATAAAGGCCCCGGAGACCCTCCTGCCGCCAGACGCTTTTCATGCAGTGCATAATTCCACTGTATTTTGGTCTCACATCCAGCCCGTCACTCACTGCAATTCAGTAAAGAACCAAACATTTAAGTCCGTCTTACTCCCAACACACATTTCAGCTATGCATCTGCAAAATATGCACCGGTAAAACTAATTGATTTATTAATCAATTTAATTGATTTACTAGAAATCATCATACATTGAAACTTTTTTTTGAATAGTCTCCTTAATATACAATTCCTAGCACAAAAAAAAATTATTATAGATATTTATAGATGTATTGATATTTACAGACATATTTTCATATGCATTTAAATTTGTACCTGCATACAACGTCCTATTAATGACAATTACTACTTTTTTTTTTCTATATCCAATCCCTAACTGTTTTATTAAATTAAAAAGGTAATCATTAATTGCCAGGTCTATTGATCTCAAATGACAAAATCACCCAGTACGTTTCATGGCATATTGGTTCTGGCTTTACACATACCTGCAAACCTAATTTTGACCAGATCCAGTGGATGCAGCACCAATGTGGACACCACTCCTCCACTGAGCCCTGCTATTAAGTTCTCGATCTTCACATGACTGAAGAGTCTCTGCAGGCTGCCGGTGAGGGACAGAGGTACAGGGGAGCCCTGGCTGGGGCTCATGACTGCTCCTTTACTGCAGGACAGCACACAAAATTCCCTGCTTTAACGTTAACAGTCTAACAGAATCGTTTTGAGATTGAGATCGTTTTGAGATCGTCTCTGAGATTTGTTATTACAAGCGTTAAGTCAAAGTTTCAGTAAGAATTAGCTGTGCGCATGACCTTACCAGTTAATGTCAGATCATACACACTGACAGACAGCAGGGAAGACTCGGAAACATGCTGAAACTGGAACATGGCGCTTTACACAACACAAACTGCGCATGCGTGCCATCGCACTTTCAAAATTAGAGTCTTTCACGAGTACAATGACGAAACATTTGCGGAAATAAGAAAATAGCCCATTAACTGCTAATAATAATAAAATAGACCCACATTAAAAAATATATTAATTATTTATGCCTTACTTTTTCAACGTACTTTTTTTTTCTGTTATTATTATAAAGATTAGCTGTGTAATCGTTCTCCGGGTTAAAAAAAAAATAGTGTCAAACATGATGATTAGAATAATCTGGTACAGAGAAACATTAAAAGGAATTAATTTTAAAGTATGAGAAATTTTATTATTCGTTATTAGACCAGTCAAAATGTTCAAATGACTTAATTTAAAGCTAAAGATTTGCACAAATATTGCACAAAGCATCAAATACATCAATACAAAAAAATACATATAACATTTTCTAAATAAAGAATAATAAACGGTTGTATGTTAACTAATGTATAATTACGTTATTCTATCAATAGTTAAACCTCAACATAACTAAAAGTATGATCAGTTGCAAATGATTAAATGCTACTTCCATACTATTATGCGACAAATAAGTAACAACACAACAACAATAGCAGCAGCAATAGACCAATAATAATGATATAAATGTAACAAACCAAATCATAAAAGTTTAAATGGCGGCACTTTCAAAGTGTAAGTAAAATATGTAGGTCAAAGCTTACCAGCGGTCTTCAGACCATAGATACCTCTTTAATGCTGAATATTTCAGAAATAATATTTTGGGGTAATTAGGAAAAAAGATTTAAATTATTTATCTCTCTTTCTGATCTGCTCCCAGGAGGTGTGCGTGCGTACTTAATATCGCGAGAGTTGTTGATTTGCCTGGCTATTCACCAAAGTTGAGTCACGTACTTTACGTAAGATTTTTCCGCTCCTGTGAGTGGTTGTTACGCCGCTGGCGTAGCTGGGTTTTGCGGAAGTGGTATCAAAGGGAATGTAGGGCTGCCAAAGAACGATCGGTTTCTAAAGCGGCACTTGAACATTAATATTATGGGTAAGTTCCGCTCACTTTTACGATATACCATCCACCAAACATCGCCGTTTTAGTCTGGGTAACGTTTATTCGGCTTTTGGGTAGAGTCGAAGCCTTTTGGTGGTTTAAATCGACGCTCGCTAGTGTTTTTACTGTAATTTAGGTTAACGTTAGTGATAGCGCGCGAGGCATTTCCTGTCAGTTTTTTTCCTCTCGCGAGTCATTGAAGAGCGAAAAACGGATTACGCTAATTAAAAATTAATCAATATTAACTACATACACACCTTTTTTTAAGTTGTTTTCTTAATTGTTAAATATAACACGCACGAAATTTGCAGTAAAACTCATTTTAAGAACACAAGCTAGCTAATGTAGGTTAGCAGCTAATCACAGCTGCTTGAATAATGCAACGATGTAATTTCTACATTTTGTTTACATATTACATATTTAAACATTTTTGCAGTTTAATTTACATACGTCCTGCAGTCTCTATTAAATGGTGTTTAACGTTAGGTAGATACTAGACAGAAAAAAGACATGCTAAAAAATGAATTTCTGTTTTGCAGGTTGTGTTTAGAATTGCTTTAAGAATCTACGTTCATTTAAAAGCAGTTTACATTGAATGGGTCATTTTTATCACTCCAAATATCATCCATGCCTGCTAGTGTATGGATTGAGAAGAAGCTAATGCTATGTGAAATCACAAATATAGTTTATTTTTAGCTGTTTATTAGTGGTTTGGCGAATAAAAGCAGAAAGAAGTGCTTTAAAATGTTATTTTCTTTGATTAATTCCTTCACATCGAAAGAGATGCCATATATCATTCAGACCTGCACTAAAAATGTGGTTAGGCTCTCACATCCTGTAAGTTAGGCAGATCTGTTTTAAACAACTGAATGCTTCACCTGGTGTTACTCCGGGTTTGCGTATTTTACTTTCAACTGTGTGGCTTTAAATAAGTCTTTATATTCTCATCAGTTTGGCTTCTTATTGCATATTCTGAATGCCTGAGGTTTGTGTGTATTGTTCAGACTGATTAAAGTAATACAATAAAGGGCGGTCATGCGATTTATAGCTTAAAGAAACCAAGTTATCATGCAGAATAAAGGATGCTGGTGACGTTAAAAGATGCAGCCGAGTGTAATCACATGTCTTTGCTTCGTGACCTCAGATTGTGCTTTCAAGCATCTCGTATTCTGCACCATCACTTTTCAAGTAGTGCCACGCATTAATCAGCACGATATGGTCGCACGCTCTAAAACCATCATGACACTTGTGTGGTTCATGTGCAAAATTTTGCTTTTGTTTGACGTTCCTGTAATTCAGCTGTCAGACCATTATCAGAAACTCTAATTGTTTCTCATTTTGCTGTCATTTCATGATTCATGCATGCAGTTTTAGCCAGAGTTTGGACACACCTACTCATTCTTTTTTATTTCTGTTTACAGCATTTCAGTCATCAGTGGGAATTATGTATTGACCCAAAATGTTTCGCAAATCAAAGCTATTCGAGCTTCTTCAGTGTAGCCTAAGTGGTCTAAAACTCATAAACAACAGAATTCATGTGTAGGCACAGTCTGTAAAACAAATTATGTGCATAAGTCCATAGATAGAAATGGTTTTATGAATGTGTTTCATTACATCACTCCAAGAATCTTTTTCAGCATTTTAGTATCTCTCCGATACTTTGCCTATCAAAAATTATTTTTATATTTGATTTTTTTTTATTCTCATATATATTTATTTATTTATTAATTTAGTTAATTTGAGTAATATTTGACATGTGTTGCCATAGCCTATATGCACAAAATATTAATTGATATTTTTCGTTTTTGTTTTGTTGATATTTTTTTCTACTAATAGTGTATTATTATTTGATTTATTTTATTGAAATGAGCTACTAATTTAAATTTTCCAATTTATTTATTTGTACTTTTTTTTAATTATTATTATTGTTGTTGTTATTATTGTTATTATTATTTGTACAGGTTTTTTTTCCCACAAAACCTTTGCACTTGACCCCCTGAAACTCCCTTTCAAACCCCAGTTTTTGAAAACTGCTGTCCTAGATAAGCTTTATTCTTCACTAGATGTTTGTATATGTTTAATTTGAGTCATTTGCGTCATTGAGCCTCTGACTTTCTCTCTATCAGTTCAACTTAAACCTTGTTGTTTTTGTTTTTTTTTTGACTTGCCAAAGCAATTTCAAGTATTTGGAGACTGTGTATATGTCATACATTTTTGTGTTTTTTTTTTTTCTTTTCTCTCCCTTTGTCCAAAAATGCTGTTGAATGCTGAAATTTGGACGTACAAAACATCTCTTCTGACGTCTTCCCTTTGCTCCTCATCACTTTTAACCAATACCACGCATTTCTGGGATTCAAATACACAGCAGTAAGTATGTCTAATACTGGCATAATAGCACATAATCACCTTCTATTTGCTTATTTGAGAGTGCAATTGTGTGTTGTTCTCTGTGAGCAAGTTTCTGATCAAAAAAGTGTTCTTCCTGTCTGTTTTCAGCAGCAGAAGAATCTGGAGGGATACGTGGGTTTTGCAAGCCTCCCCAACCAAGTGTACAGAAAGTCTGTGAAGCGGGGCTTCGAGTTCACTCTGATGGTTGTGGGTAAGGAAACGCATTCTTTGAATGTATTGATTTTAATCCGCTACGTAACCTTCGGTATGCGGTTCACAAATACCAAACTACGCTCAACGTAGTTAGCGACACATTGCTTGTGATGGATTCAGTGTGCGCTGCAGTCATTGTGACCACTTGAGGAGCTTCCTGTCTAGTTTTGAATGTTTGCCAGTTTGAGACTACATTCTTGACATTTGGTCTAAACGCTGTTTGGATAACCACACAGGAAGCAGGGGTTGAATGGCAGTGATTTCACATCCTGTTCATCTTGAGAAATGCAAAGAGTTTTCAGTAAAAAACACCTAAATGGCTGACATTTTTTTGAAGGCGTTGCTTTAAAGCCAATTTTTTTACGTTTAATCAAGTTTGTGGTGATACGTGATCTGTCTTGTTGTTGCTGGAATTTGCTTTGAAAGCTTACGGAGCTGTGTTTGCTTTGGCTTTTGCGTGCGAGCTGCGGTTTTGTATCCGACAACCCCTGCGTTTATGAATCTGACCCCGGGACTCGTGGTTGTGCTTGCTTGAGTTATTTTCAGTCGCGAGCAAAAGGCATGTTCAAGACTTTACTTGTGGTCTTTGCAGCTGCAAAATATTGTCTTTGGTAAGACTATGGTTCTTTTTCGTCATATAGTATCCCAACACTGAACTGATTTTAATGTCATTAATGAAGTTTTATAGCGCTTGCGCTTGCTGATTTGTTATACAAATTGCCTGTGCTGTGCGGGTGGACTTTACCCAGTTGTTCTTGCATTAGTGTTTGGGTATGGAAAACGGCCAAGTCTGTTATGGTGCCAGCCACTCGCCCTGCCAGAAGCAATTTACTCTCGTTAATGTGCTGACCTCACTGCGTGAGACCGCACAAATGCATGCCTCGCTCTGTTAGTTCTAACCTTCATCCAGCGTTTATCCGTCACTATATTAGTTTAGTCCCACTGCTTGCGCTCTATATGCAAACAAATGCTAAACACATAATAATGAAGCATCATCACAGCGCTGGAGAGGTATTGAGTTGGTCGTATTTGAATTTCCAAAACAATTAGCGGTAAGTATTTTGAATGAAGTTCACTTAGTCACATCTTGGCCATTAACGGATTTACTAAAGAAATGCCAAAAAGCTGCTTGTGAGGTTAATGCCACTGTTCTCCCATGGGGTTCTTAGACTGGATGCAAAAAAGGCTGTTCCCTCCAGCATTGACGTAATATATTTAGGGGAAGTTCACACAGGGCATGTCCTTGCATTCCATCTGCACTATTATTTTAATTGTTTGTCTGTTTACTCATGAATCAGATGGATGTTTATGGCCACTGTCTCGTGCCATGAATGTCACACTTAAGATTTTAAATGTAATTGTGGATAGGTGTATTAATTGCCATTTGGACACTTTTGTTCTTTCAGAATTTTACCAAAATTATTTTTGTGAATCGCATCAATTGCAAATTGATTATTTGTTAAATAAGAAGCCTTTTTCTCACTAAATTGTGCTCGAATGTATCAGTATTTCACCCGGCTTTCTAGATATTGTCTGTATTGGCTATTTCAAAGCCCTTATCTGCCCAGCACTATTTATTTTTGAAAAATGCATTTTGAAATTTCTAGTCTTTCTTGTTTTATACATTTATTAAATGTTTAGTTAAAAAAAAAAGATTAATGTTTTTGAGCATCATTCTCATCAAGGTTGCTTTTATGATCAAAAAATGTAAATATTGCAATTTAAAATAAGTTAAGTTATTCCCGGTCTCATTTTAACCTGATTTTCTGTCCTTCTATTCAGGAGAGTCGGGTTTGGGAAAGTCCACGCTGATAAATTCTCTGTTCCTGACGGATATGTACTCTGGAGAATATCCTGGACCTTCACATAGAATCAAGAAAACTGTTCAGGTATATAGAGTCAAGATTTCTTTTCTTAATGTCAATAGATACTGCTTGTTCGTTCTCAGCTGTGCACTGGGAACAGAAAATGGGAAATGCATTTTTGTTTACCTGAATGTATTTTTTTAGGTTTTTAAATTATAACTCTAAACATACATTTCCCAGTTCCTATGCCACTGTACTTCTGGCTTCTCAAGCATACTTAAGTAATACTTCAGTAATAGCTAAGCTATGTCCTGCATGTTTGTACTTGTAGTCTTTAGACTGACTGAGTCCAAAGCTTTACACAACATTTCAGCTTTATGATAATTGTCTTTGCATCACACTCCGCTGAAAATACCCAGTGGTATGTAAACAAATGTGACCAAGCAGACACTAGCTACTAGTGTTTACACCAGCCGTTCATGAGGTCTTAATTATTTAGTGTTTACTAGAGCATATGTTGAGGGCTTCTATGTAGAAATAGTAATTCAGTTGGTCTGTTATTCACAGGTGGAGCAGTCCAAAGTGTTGATGAAGGAGGGAGGCGTCCAACTTCTGCTTACCATAGTAGACACTCCAGGATTCGGAGACGCTGTGGACAACAGCAACTGGTGAGAACGATTTTGGTGGATTGCCAGATATAGTTATCACAGCAAAGTTTAATATCAGGTTGCTTGATATAATTAGATGGCTATGTGATTGTGTTTTCATTACTGTGGTGTTGCTTTAAACCAAAAGCATGACCTGAATCTCCTGTGTGTTTTCTGCTCCAGCTGGCAGCCGGTCATTGATCACATTGACAGTAAGTTTGAGGATTATCTGAACGCTGAGTCGCGTGTGAACAGACGGCAGATGCCGGACAGTAGAGTGCACTGCTGTCTGTATTTCATTGCACCCTCAGGACACGGGTGAGTGATCACAGACCTGGCCTGCTGCTTTCTTGCTGTACATTGTAATGTCTTTAAAAGGAGGAGAAAAGTTATCCATTATTAAAGTAGTCACTATTTAAAGTAGTTTTTATGCACAATTCAGAGTTTCAGGTTTTTTGTGTTGTGCTTTGATTTAAACCCTACAAATTGAGGTAGGAATGAGACAATATGCATTAAATGGAACACAAATGATGTTGAAGACTTTTATTGTTACACAAAAGATTGTATTTTAAAATTTGACATTCTATTCACAAATTAATCCATTAAAAAGCTGTATCGCAAAAATATGAAGCAACGAAGCTGTTTTCAATGTTGAAAATGATGATAAATGTTTCTTAAGCACCAAATCGGCATGCTAGAATAATTTCTGAAGGATTGTGTCGCACTGAAGACTGGAGTAGTGATGCTGAAAAGCTAGCTTTGCGTCACAGGAATAAATGACATTTTAAAGTATATTCAAATAGAAAGCCTTTATTTTAAATTGTAGTAATATTTCACAATATTACTGATTTTTGCTTCTTTTTTTTTTTTTTAAATCAAATAAATCTCTGGTTGACTGTAAGAGACGTCTTTCAGCTTTTTTTTAATGCATAAAATAAGTTGGTTGTATACAAACCTGTACCTGTTTGTTTTACATTTTTTCTTTTATCAGACTTCAGTCAGTTTTCCCATAGTTTTTTTTTCCCCTGCTAAGATGTCTGATAATGGATTTCATTGACAAACCGGAGTTGAGGTCACTGAAATTTTCCTCTTAGTCAGTGAAAACATTAGAATGACTGTGTCACTGTAAGCTGCTGTTCTCAGACAATAGTGGATCTGTGTGCAGAGCCAATGAAGATGCAGGAACGTGTCGCTCTATTCAGTCTTGTGTCCACACAGTCATGATGATTATCAGAACTGAAGCGTGGAAGAAAGTAAATAGTATGGGTGTTGTTGCCTATGATTCAAAAAGGAAAACAATTTAGCAGTGAAAGCACAACACACGAACACTAGTCGCTTTTATTTATTTTGTTTTTGAAAAAGTCTCCCAATGTTCTTCAAAAGTTTTACCTTATTTACTGCAAATGTGAGTCATTTTTAACCCCCATTTAAACCCCTAACCCTAAGTATGAACTGTAGTTTCAGTGATGCTTGCATTAAAAAGCTATTGAGAGAACGGTGATCATTATCACAGTGTTGTGTTGTATGTTTTTCCACCAGACTGAAACCTTTGGACATTGAGTTTATGAAACGGTTACATGAGAAGGTCAACATCATCCCACTGATTGCCAAAGCAGATACCCTGACACCCGAAGAGTGCCAACAGTTCAAGAAACAGGTCAGCCGGCTTTAGCCTCCAGCTCTCGTGTGCTAAGTCCTGTCCGTTTACACTCCCGATTAAGAAAAAGGCAAGAAGAGACAGCAGGAGTTCAAGCCTCCGGCACCATGTGTGTCTTGAGCGCTTTGCCATCTGTCAGAGTATTATCTCTGCAGGAACCGTGAGCAGGAGTGCAGCATTACCGCCTAGACAGGAAAGATCAGATGAAAAGATTTGAGCACATCCACAAATAAATAAACAGAGGATGTTCCTCAACCCTAAACAATCCCTCTTGGTGATCCTCTGGAGGTTGTGTGCTGGGCCTGAAGGAATCCAAGAGAGCTTGTTTGATTTTTAAAGTCGTTTTTATGTTTCTCTAGATTATGCGAGAAATCCTGGAGCACAAGATCAAAATCTACGAGTTTCCAGAGACGGATGATGAGGAGGAAAACAAGATTGTGAAAACAATCAAAGTAAGGGTTCTACTTTTGTGTAATATGCATATTTCCAAACAAAAACTTTCAGAGTTTAATGACCAGCAGAATTAAACTGACTGATTCTGCGGTTATGTGCTTATGAGCTGTGATAAAATAAATTTGCTGTTTTTGCGAGCTTTCTGTGAATATCTTTTCTATGATCTGTCGGCTTTAAGTGCTGTTCATCTAAGAGAATGAAATATAGTGATAAAGTTCTGTGTCTGTGGAGGTGGACGGTAGATGTGGTTCACCAGGTGGCTGCCCATTAAAAGCCTGCCAGACTTAGCATCTTGCTTTAGTAGCAAGATTACTTTTGCACAGCCATCCATGAGACTCTCTCTCTCTCTCTCTCTCTCTCTCTCTCTCTCTCTCTCTCTCTCTCTCTCTCTCTCTCTCTCTCTCTAGGATCGGTTGCCCCTGGCTGTTGTCGGAAGCAACACCATCATCGAGGCGAATGGCAAGAAGGTTAGAGGAAGGCAGTACCCATGGGGAGTGGCAGAAGGTAGATGCAGTTATTTTAAATTGTAATAATATTCCACAATATTATTGCTATTATTTCTGGTCAAATAGATGCAGCTTTAGTAAGCATTAGAGACTTCTTTCAAAAACATTTAAAAAATTAAAAAAATTATTACATCAGCTACAAATTACTGTTTGTGAGATCTGCCTTTGTGACGCCTTATCCTATAGTTAACATCTATAAATGCCTTTTGAAGGATAGCTTTGTTTAATACCTGGTTATCATTTTATTTCCTCCACAGTTGAGAATGGAGACCACTGTGATTTCACACTCTTAAGGAATATGCTCATCAGGTACAACAATTCATCCCACGTCAAAATACACTTTGTTTTTCTTGAGGAAAGAAACTAGAAACACAACAGCTTTGGGAGAGTGAATGAGACTTAACTTTAGCAAATTTGACCACAAGTGTGACTTTTATCAAATTCAATGCCTCAAAAGTGTGATTTTGCTTTTTCTTTAACCTAATTGACACTTGATTTGATATTTTATATATCTAATGTAATGTAATATATCTTTGTGGAGCCAGTGTATAAAAATGTACTTGTTTTGTGTCAGAACCCACATGCAGGACCTCAAGGATGTAACAAATAACGTCCATTATGAGAACTACAGAAGCAGGAAGCTTGCGGCTGTTACCTGTAATGGAATCGACAACAACAAAGCCAAAGGCCAGCTCACCAAGTAAGATACTTTTAGTATCATATCACTGATATTACACAACTCTGTCTACTTGATCCCAGAACATGCACGTCATAACAAATGACAAAGGCCTGCATGGCTTGTCCTGAGATTTTTAATGTTTATACTCTATAAGTGTGAGCGGAAATGCCTGGAATAATGTAAGACGGCAGATAGCATCCGAATTTGATTTCATACGGCCTCATCTCAGACACTTAAAAAACACTTGAGACCGACTTCATTGCGTCACAATGCGTGTGAATGTAAATTTTAACACTCAAGCAGCAATGTGTTCCTGGCACACGCCACTCCACATCTCTGGTGTTGCGTTTGTGAATTTTAACAGTAATCTGATTATAAGTGGTGTCATATTAGTGTTTGCACTTATGAATAATTTAAATGCAGTTGAAAAACACACTAACACTTACTCTAAAATTAACTTTAAATGAATGTTTGTTAAATATAGCACTTTTTAAAGACGTTTTAGGTCAGTATATCTAACTGATGCTTAGTTGTCAAACAGCATTGTAACATTTTATGTTGCATCATTGCCTGTTTTCTGGTGTGTTGGGTAGCACACTGTAAACCTCGATACTTACATTTGTGTCTGGCCTTTCTGTTTTTAAAGTATATCAGACAGGATGTTCATTGGGGGAAAATGTAGAGCAGTACTTTATTTTATCCATTAGGAACTGATTGGATCATTAGAAGTGGCAGTCGGTTGGTAACATAATATAATATGTATACTATGTATTCTAACTAGTGCTCTCAAATAATTAATCACGATTAATCACATCCACAATAAAAGTTTTGTTTATTATATTTATTATGTGTATATAAATACAGATACATGCATGAATATATTTAAGAATAAAAATATTTTGTTTATATATTAGAAAATATAAGAATATAAATATATAAATGTATAAACGTAAATATTTTCGAAATACACTGTATGTATGTGTGTATATATTATATATATATATATATATATATATATATATGTGTGTGTATATACACATAATAAATATACACAGTACACATACATATATATTGTAAACAAAAACTTTTATTTTGACTGCGATCACGATTAATCATTTGACAGTACTAATTCTAACATAATGAAAAAACAGGAAGTGGTTAAATTTTTATTTCATGTTAACTCTTACTTAACCTGGTGGCTTAAATATATTTTCTGTCAGTACGTTTCTCTGGTTCGAGGAGATTTATATTGAGATATTCCCTCACAGTTTGCTGTGCTCGCTAACCCTTAATTTTCGATGGCAGACTTTTTAACACAAGCACGAGTGCACATATGCATGAGTATGCACTCACAGACACGTTTTGTGGTCACGCCACGCAGCTTCCAAGTAGTCAACTGTCACCTCTAACCTAAAATATTGTTTTTGCAGGAAACCACATTAAAAGTGTTATAATCCAAACTAGTCTTTCCTCTCATCTGCTTTTTTTTGACACATTATTTTGCTCTTCAGTGCACAGTATGAATTGTAGCATGCTAAGTGTGTGTGTTTTTGTTTTTTTAGAGTTGACACGGTTGAAGGCATGTAAGTGGTCATTTACATTTTTCCAAATCCCTGTGTTGTACGGATCCTCTTTTCCTCTGGGAACGGTGTCTTGCGGTGTCTGTTATTTCCCTCTTTTTCCACCAGTTCCACGTGTGATTTTTTTGGGAGTTTTAGACCATGTGACAGCAACCCTGTTGTCAAACCCTTCCTTATTTTCCTTAAGTATCCAGGAGTATATCCTACTGTTTGTCTATGAGTTGGAGAAAAACTGGAATCGCAGATGTATTGCCGTTCTTACTCAGACTTTGATTCACAAAAATGGTTGTACTCAAATCAAATTCATTCTGCTCCTATTTCATGGAGATCTTTTATTCTTTTGTTCCAAAATTCAGATCAGTGTTATTTTCATAAAGATTTATTATTTAAATATCTAATCACTAAGATTTATTAAATTAAATACATTTATATATCTTTATTTATTCATTTGTTTTCAGCTTTATATATTATTATATAATTTTATTGTACATTATATTTAATTTAAAAAATGTTATATATATATTTAACAATAATAACCCTGAATGAGATGCATCATGGATGAATCACATTGGACTGATTCAACATCGTATTGTGACACGTCTAAAGATTCCCACCGTCTGCATATGTTCCTCTTTGCAGCTTTCATGCGCCGCTCACTAACTCTGATCAGAATAAATGCTTTGCCCATTAACAGCTTTCAGGTTCCTCTGGAACCAGGATGTTTGTTCGTTTGATGTTCTTCTTCCTTTTTCTCTACCTTAGCAAGACTGGCCATGGTAAGCCATGAGTGTTTAGTTGCCAGAGGTGTTTAGAGGGAGCGATTGGTCACGGGTGTCACCTTGAGCTCGTCTTTGTGATAATGACTGGGCAGCGAGGGCTTTGCTTGTCCACCTTTCCACCTCCTCCTGTCTTGTGAAGATGCACAGGGATGCAGTGCTGTATGGGAAACTAAGGGATGTGCCCTCATGATTATGAATTGCATGTGTCAATACTAGGAGCCCGATCGCCCAGATGGAGGAGGAGAGAAGGGAGCATGTGGCTAAAATGAAGAAAATGGAGATGGAGATGGAGCAGGTGTTTGAGATGAAAGTCAAAGAGAAGATCCAGAAGCTGAAAGATTCAGAGGCAGAGGTACTAACAGCACAATTCCTCGACATGTCATAAAATGCCTTAGGTGATTAGGAAACTAAAAGAATAACATATATATTTTATTTTTGCACCACAGTTTGGACCACATAGCCGTTACACATTCCAAAATGAGTAAAACAGTAAGAATATAGGTCGAGAATAATGTTAAATAAGATATTTAATCATACTTTCCTTTGTTTACTATATGCACATTGCCACACCAGGCCTATTATTTAGTTAAAAGTTCAACTAAAACATAAAAAACCCTTTCATTCAGTTTAATTAAAACAAAATAATAATTTACTCAAAGTACATTTACTAAAATTGACTGAAGTTACTACAATCTGTATCAGCTGTCTGCTTACTGTGCTTGATTTGAGAGGCAATAATAGCCTGACCTCTTGTTTTTGTGTGACCTTTGCAGTTGCAGCGGCGTCATGAGCAGATGAAGAAGAACCTGGAGGCTCAGCATAAGGAGCTGGAGGAGAGACGACGTCAGTTTGAGGAGGACAGATCCACCTGGGAGACCCAGCAGCGTATCCTGGAGCAGCAGAAAATGTATGCCGTCTGATTCGTTTAGATACTTTAAAATTAAAATATATATATATATATATTTATATAATATTTATTTTTATATTTTACAACCCCTCTGGACGTCTAAAATAATGCATCCCTGCTCAGAACAGTTTTTAAAATGATTATTGTTGTATTTTTCCCTCCCCCACAGGACTTTGGAAAAGAATAAGAAGAAAGGGAAGATCTTTTAAAATCAATGGTGACCAGGTTGTTCTCATTGGCCAATCCCCCCCTGACCTGATATCTGTGTAGCCTTCAGACTCAGAGCGGTCCTTGCGGTCTGACGGAGACGTTCAAGCTGTTTGTGGACTTAAAGCGTTTACCTTTGTGAAACTCAGTCGTAGGCAAGCCAAACCCATCCCAATCTAAACGAAATCTATAATGAATTGACTTACCAGCTGATGTCTACAGTTATATTGCAACAATGTCTAACTGTCAAAGCTATATTTTGGTGATAAATTGTTTCCTCGTTAACTGAATAACATGAACCTCTATAACAGAAGTGCGTTTTTGTTTTTTTAAGAAAAAAATGTGACTGACCGTGCTCTATTTTCCCTTGATGAACCTGAAGAGTCCCATGTAACGTGGCCAAATTCTACAACTGTAAATGCACAAGTGACATCCGGGGGACGGGCAAACGTATTATTTGCTCTTTTGGCTTATAATTTTGTTTTTCTCTCATTGCAAAAGTGTTTCCAAAGTATAATGTCTGTCTAGTCAATATCTTTCGACCACCTCCTATAACTTCGTTAATGTTATTTCATTTATTTTTATATATATATATATATATAAATATGTATACGTACACCAAGACAGCTAACGTAATTTTTTTTTGTATGTTTCTTAGAATACTCAGCAGATAGGTGTCTTAGTTAAAGGACAGGAACGGCCGTGCTCATTATAGAGAGGTTTCAACAGGTTTGTCTGTAAGCTCACCTCTGCTGTACAGTATTTCAGCTGTTAGGACACCAGTTTTGTTTTGTTTCTTATGTTACGTTCTGCGTCTCTGTATTTTTAATTTTATTTTTCATTTGTATTGTACAGTCTCTTAATAAACTTGTGATGATACGAGGTGCTCATTTAGATTACTGAAAGATCTCAAATAGTGTTGCAAGACTGGGAATCGTCTTTTTTGTTTGTTTTTTATTTTTTTTGTAAATATTGAAATCTACTAAAAAAAAGAAGCACTGATCATAATGGTGAAATTATGTTGTTAGGGGGTAGTTGTCACATTTTTTTAAAATCACTTATTATCCCCTTATATTGCATTAAAAGTAGCTTTACTCAATATTTAATCATTAAAATTTGTCATGTTTGTATCAATGTTTCCAAATAGTTTTTTACATTTACATGGCTGTAATACACTGAACTCAATAACATGATTAATTCATGTTTAAAGTGTAGAAAGTATTTTTTTAAATGCTATGAAAAACTTGAGTGTTTAAAATGCTGATGACACTTAAACTTGTCATTGCAGTCTTGTAAATTGAATTGAAATTTGGTTCAAAATGAATTTAATGTTTCTCTAAATCACTAGCATTTGTCATCTATATAGTTTAATTTAAAGTTAATAAAATAAAAATCACTTTATGCCTTAAAATGTACTTTCTGCAAAGATTCCCTTAAACATTATCGCTGAATCGAAAGACTATTTGTGAACAGTTCTAGTAATTTGGTTTTGTTTGTATTTGTGTCCGTTTAACAAATGAGCACAAGCCAAAGTTAGCAAAGATCATGCAAATACGTTAACTGACGGTGTGACTCTTCATCATGCTTTAATTGTTGTTCATCACTAGGTGGCAGTGTCGACTCATTTCCAGTCCTTCCTCATTCTTTGAGTGTTTTTGGCGCCACTATATATACACACGAATAGACACATAGACAAATACAATTTCCAAAATAACTACTACTATTTTTTTTTTTTTCAACTAATTTATTTCAGAACAGAGCCTGAGGTTTTGAGCCAAAAGTTGTTGCATTTTAAAAACTTCAACAAAGTCACAGCGCTCCTCTTAGAAGGATCCTAAAAGAAAATATATGTCATTAAAAACATTGTGGCAGCTGTATTCATGTGGAAAGAGAGAATAAAAACAAACCTGGTTCAACCACATTCCGTTTTCCCATTAAACCCACAAAAGTCTGGAATTTCTGTCCTGGAAATCATTTGTGAGTTAAACCACATTCTCACATTTTATTCACACACATTGAACGAAGTTTAACCATCGTATTATTTTAAATGCAACGATTATATATATATTATTATATATATTATAATAATATAATAATTTGATATATATATTTTAAAAACACATTTAAATATAACCCGTTCCCAAAGTACTGTACACGTGATTAGGAAAAAGTCCCAAAATACTTACGTCTTCGGGTTATCTGTGATTTTGCTGTGAAGAGAAATCATATTTTTTATATTATACTGTATTTCCACCATATATATACTGATAATGCAGAATTAAGCAGGTAAAATAATATCACCACAATAAAAAATGTTAAATATTTTACCAGATGATCTTTTCCCCATTAGACCGAAAACCTGTTGTAGTCCAGGTGCTCGGCTGACCCTTTCTAACATCATCTGTAGGTCAGACTCCAGCACATTTACCTTCAGATGATAGAAATAGGCAAATTAAGCAATGCATCCACCTTTCCTAAGTGATTTTAATTGATTTTAATTTTAATATTGTGCATTATATTGCAAATGGCATGACTTCTATATTCCAATTAGGAATAAAAGAACAACAATGAAATCACTAACCTCATCTGGATACTTGTCACTCATCCAGTTTTCTTCATCAGGACTGAGGTTTTGGCACAAAATATCTGACAATGCAGAGAACAGCAGGAGAATGAGGAGGAAGATCTTCATCATGATGCACTGAGTCTAAACCAAGCTCTAAGGCTGTTTAGCTCTGACAACAGAAATCCAGTAAATTCAGACTGGCAGTAAATAACCTGAGCATTGCCCGCAATGATTCCTCTCACATCTGGTGCAACAGCAGCTCTGTTTATATAGGGCTGGTGAAATGGGCAGATGATGAATCAGGTGGCAATTATGTATTATTAAAAGAAAATTGCTGCTTCACTGGATTATCCCTCTGAGATTCATCCACTGTCGATTTTAGCCATTATTCTCCATTCTGCATTTGACCTCTGACCCACTCTTGGTTCACATCAATCAAGATGCTTGATCACTTTGAAGGAGTCTCAGAATTAGACTGAGTTTACATCATGGCAATTCATATTTTCCTACGCTCATTTTAATTTGAATGATGCTGTTATGATCGATTGTGGCAAATCAATGTTGTCCATATTTTACTTGACTGCGTGTGTCTGTACTTTCTCTTCTCTTCCTGAACAAATTATTTTATATACTTTCAGTATTTAATTAATTTGAATAAAATAAAATTAATAAAAAATTAATAATATTACATTTGAAAGTGCATACTGCACAGGACGAATAAAAAGGAAACATGAGATACTGATATGATAAAAAAAATAAATGTAACAGTGGTGCATATTGTTAAATAAAGCTGGAATAGAATAGGGAAATATATATATATATATATATATATATACACACACAGTATATAAATAGATCACAAAATTGGGAGAAAGAATCCCTTGGCAAATAACGGAAATAATATAAGTTATATAATATAACAACAAATTTTAACTGACAAAAATAAATGTTATTCTAAAAGTGAATGCTAATATCAAAATATTAAAGCCAATACAAGGACATACAACAAAAGTCATTGGAGTAATTCACAGATAAACTAAAACTAAATAGATTTTCAATTTGTTGCTGTTTTTTATTCTTTCTTTCTATTTTTGAATGTTGTTTGATCATTTATTTCGTAAGATTTTGTTTAGTGTTAGTTGTTTAGGGCATAGAAATACGCTCCTTCCACTGACTCTCCTTCTCTTCTCTTATTGGCTATTTGAACGTGTCACTCAAACCTGCCAGGCCTCCGTAGGTCACGCCCCCGCGTTTTTCTAAATGAGGAAGAAGTTGATTTAAAAGTGAAACAATGTAACGTTATACATTCAGGAGCGTGTGCACTTTAACGTACGTGTTTATAAACAAAGAAATGCCCGTTCTCAGCTGAAAACCATGTTTTATTTTCGATTCCTGCTGCTTTGTTTTTATCTGTTATATTTTTGCGCTGCGTTTCGCGTTAATGCAACGTCTCCTCTGAGAAATGCGAAGTCTTCTGATAACTTGGAGCATACTGCGGGTAGCGCCAGATACAAAGGCAGGTCCACCGAAGGTCTAGAGGGCTTTGAACCCGGTGATGCTGCTCCTGCTTTCCAGGTGCGAACACTGGACGGAGTGTTTGTTTACAGTCCTCCTCAGAACGACTCGAAGAACGCGCTCATCGTTCACGCGTTCACCAACAAATCCGCCTTTCTGGAGTGTCTGTGGACGTGGACCGAGTCGCTGTCAGACCTGCTGAAATATCTGCCTACCGACACTGAAGTCCTGCTGCTGTCCCTGGATGACACTGCACCTCAGGACGCCCTCTGGATGAGAGAACAGGTGTACAGAGCCGCAGCTCATGGGTATAGATAAATTCAGTATCACATTTCATCTCACACACCTATCACTGTAGCTTGCTTTCTTTCTTTTTTTTTTTTCTAATAGAAAGTAACACGTTGTATCATGATTTTGAGCAACATGATGCTGTTGTATTCTTTAAATCACTTTGGAGAACTATCTCGATATACACACATATAAACGTTAACTGTAGGGATAGATAGATAGAGATGCAGACAGACCAAATTTGTATTCCTTATTTTATTCAATTTTTGTATTCCAAAAAAAAATAGAATTTTTTTGCATTTATTATTATGTATGTTTTTTTTTTATATATATATATAATTTTTTTTGAGGTCATGGTAAAACTGTAGTATTTCATAAATTGCCTTAGAGGACCATTTAAATAATAACAATAGTATGCAACCAATTAAACGCTTCACTTCTTTATTACAGGATATTACGAAGTACATTACCAATTGTTTTACCATTGGATTCCATTGCTGTTGCAATAAATAGGTTAATTTATTTATATATAATTTTAGTGCTGTCAAATGATTAATTGCTATTAATCGCATCCGAAATAAAAGATTTTCTTCACTTAATATATGTGTTTATTAATTATTTTTATATTAAAATACACACGTACAGTATACATTTTGAAAGTATTTACATGTAAATGCATTTATATATTTATTTTCTTATATTTGAATTTATATTTAAATATATTTAATATATAAACATAACATATTTTCATTAAATATATACATGCATGTGCTTGTATGTATATATACCTAATAAATATACACAGTACATACAAATATATTATGTAAAAAAAATATTTTGAATGCAATTAATCATTTGACAGTACTAATATTATTATTTGTGATTTTGTTTGTACGAATAATACATTTTTAAAATTATTTTTAATATAGATAGATTTTTATAAATATGTTTACTATCTATCTATATGGTCGTAATACTGTAAGGTATTTTTTTTTATTACCTTTAAAAACAGTAATGAAGTGTGGTGTTACCACAATAGGCAAAAATGGCATAACAAAATCAATTAATATTGATACACCTTTTTTTTTCTTGTTAGAGGAAAAGAGATCATGTCCAGATTGCATTTCTCTCCTACACCAGTGTTTGCGCTGGGCAACTGGTTGCCCAGAGTTCTGTACTCATGGGGATGCGGTGGACACAACTGCGGCCTCTCTCAGGTGGTTTTCTCCTCTCCAGGTGAGTGTGTGTTTTGATGTGATCACATGACTTGGTTTTGGGGCCGTCATTTCTTAAATATTGTGGAATTGCAGACTGGAACACACCGGTGATCGCCAAGCGTCTCAATGCTCGATACGACTGGCTGAATGGACGTTGGAGTACAGATCCTTACAGACTGCTGGATGCAGGTGATGGCTGTACACCTGTGACGTCTGTTAAAGGTGCAGTTGCGTGGGTATCTGAGGGTGGCTGCGCTTTCTTCACAAAGGTGAGCTGCATGAGCAAGGCCACGTGGATGTTCGTTCAAGATATAAGACATGGCCTAATTTTCAATCATTTTAAATGTTTAAGATAAAAAACATGGCTGATTCTAATGCTACTGGGGTGCTGGTGTATGCATTACCTGGGAATCCCATCCAGGACATGAACTGCTTAGGAGACGATTGTTCCACCTCCATCAACATACCTGCGTCTATGATTCATATTGAACCATCTGTGATCCAGGCCCTACGGTGAGCATTTTCATCATAGCTCACAACTGAGATTTCACATTTGAGATTCCATTGGGTGCATTAGTAAAGTCTGTGTTAATTGTCTTATCAGTGCTCTTAAACTATTAGAAATAGTCTTCTTGAAGTAAAAAAGTAAATTAAAGTAAAATATACATTTTGGATGAAAAGCTTAAAAAAGATTTTAAAAAAGTTGAAACGAATATTAGAAATGCTCCATTGGCGACGAACTAAAATAAAATAAGTTCTAAAAATAAAACTGGAATAAAAAATAAGGCTAAATAGAAATAGAAATAAACTAAGAAAAATGACAAATCACAACAAAAAAATATTAAACTGAAATATGAAAAATATTTCATAAATACGAAAAGTAAAAGTAAGATAATATTAAAATAGCATTTAAGGTTAATAACTTTAATTCAAAAACACAACATAGAAACACACTAGTTATTTTTATAACAGCCTGCCAATCTGGGAACATTTTGTAAAGTAGTTACCTTCAGATGAAAAATATGATAAATCATGCTGTATTATAAATGTTTCTTTAGGAAAAATATGTTTTTTAATTTTTTATGTGGATTGTTTTGATAGAAAGGGCCATCCCGTGAATGTGACATTCCAGATCACACCTTCTCCAAACTTCTTCTTTGCAATCAACCAGAAGGGGGCGCTGTCTGAGATGGGCTGGTTTCTCTACCCCACCTTTAGATTCATGGCCTGGCAGGCTCAGTGGTAAGAAAAATGGGTGACACTTTATTTTAAAGGGGTCATCCGGTGCCACATACACTTTCACAAGCTGTTTGGACAGAAATGTGTGTTGGGAGTGTGTGTAACCACCCTACAATGATAAAGATCCACCAGTAGTTTTTTTTTTATTTAATAAAAATAAGTTGCCCCTTTTAAAAATCAAGCCATTCTCAAATGCACATCGGCAGAGGCCACTCCCACAATAGATGATTGACAGCAGCGTGTCACACAGACTGAACTGGTGTCTTACCTCAGACCCGCC
>JAUCMU010000086.1:3627-22231 GCA_032275025.1 Enteromius treurensis | reverse complement strand
AATTACATGCTTTTTATAGCTATCAGTATTTCTAAGAATATGATCAGGTTGATTTTCACTCTGTTCAGTGCAGTCAGTCAGTCATCAAAAGAGGAATGAAATTCACCTGCAAAGATGAAATCATGACATACTGTAACTCATCTGAAACATTCCCAGAGGGAGAAACCATCTCTGAAAACAGCAATCTTGAAACTTGAAAAAGAATCCATGATCGGGTTGAGAATATTAGTGAATAAATCAGTCGTGATTCAACTCCATGGATCATGGTTAAAAACATAAACAGTACCGTAATCAGATGAAGGCAAATTTACTGCAACACTGGAGCAATTTCATTGAACATGTCCAGGTGGGGGGGGGAAAAGGAAACCCCTCAAAAATCGAAACTTATGATATCAACTCAATAGCTCTTTTCACAGAATTCGTATATTGGATCTTTATCTCCAGGGGTCAGACACTTACAGTCACACTTATATATTTATATAAAAAAAAAGCAATAATCCTTTTGGGGCTCGAGCACCACGTTGCCTCTTATTTCAATTAGAGACAAATCGATATTGATTCTGAGGGGTGAGCCGGACCTTATACAGAGAGAGGAGGAGGCAGGACTGAAGAGACAGATGTCAAAAACAAAATACTACTTCTGGTTCTTTAGCTCACAATGCTGAATGTTGCATTATTAACGGTATATGATGAGAAGTCCTGCTCCGATTAACACAAGTGAAAAGCACTATGATTGATATACTGTAATTGGAAGTACAATACATGAGACTGCAATTGCTCACACTTTCTTATGCACAAAATGTTGTTTCATCTGAAAACATGATGGATTAAATTGCTGATGTTTCTGAGCAGCATTGATCGCTCCAGCACAGTTTCCAAATGGCAAGTTGAACCCTGATGACCATGACTGATACTGCATGTTCCTTCATATGATATTCTTAACCAACCATTAAATTACTAAAGTATTGCTGACAGAAACTAAACTATAGACAGCAGCATATACCTGCATCTACTTGTGTCTTGGAATCAAGATCCATCCATATTATATAAATAGGAGGGCTTTTTCTGTTGAACCTCACATCAATTAGTGTATATATATATATATATATATATATATATTTATATATATATTTATTTATTTAAAGCATTTTATGACTGAAAATGGTTTCTACACCATATTTTCTTTAGCATGAACCATCTCAATCCAGCTGAGGCAGGAAAAAGACATTAAACCATAAACATGTTTCAGCCTTCGACCCCATCTTACTTGATTTTTCCAATATTTGCAATTGATCCCTTTAGGACCAGTTCTAAATTCCAATAGAAATCAAGTACATTCCTAAAGGGTTTGAGTGGACTGCCTGCCGCTGTCTGTGGTGCTGAACACCAGACAGCCAAACGCATCTAAGAGCAAGTTCAACAACCACAGCAAAGACAAGTATATGAATTGATGATAAAATGTAAATGCACTTACATCATTAATGGAGAGGAGTATCACGAGACACATCAAACTGCTCGCAATCATCATCATCATTCAGAAGGTTTCCGTCTCTTGAACTTTCCCCGCAGCCGTTCTGATCCCTGTGCTATTCTCAGTGGGATTCAGTGAAGTTCAGGGGATGCTGATCTTCCTGATGCAAGGCTCTTCTCTGCTCTGCGCCATGAACACATGGTCACTCAGCTCCATCTGACACTGACAGACGCTCGCTCTCATGAGGGAGGAACGCCTATAAACGGCCACACAACCAATCCTATCACTTGCATTAATAGAGTCAATTCTGACTTCACAGAGTGGATAAAAATCAAACACATTCATATTCACAAAATATGGAGATAGACAAGAAATATCTTTCGTACGTGTTTAATACACCAGTATTTATTACCTGTAAGGTCATCAGAAAACATAAGCTGTACAAAAAAAAAAGACCTTGGTACTTTACAACATGACCATAATCAACAAACAAATCGAGACCACTTCGCAATGTACTAAACATTTCTGTGCAATAGAAAAGAAATGAATATGATTTATTTACAAATAAAACTAAAAGGTAAACATTCATTTCTCCAGCTGCTAGCAGGACGGCCGGGAGAAACGACACTAGTGTAGCAGCGTAAATGAATCAGGGGGAAATGAGGAGCGTTGACCGATTAAAGCATCTTCTATATTAACTACTATTTGAATGGAAGATTTCAGGATTCATAGACTATCACATTTTAGGAATATCATATTCACGCTGTTTTTTTGTTTTGTTTTTTTAAATACAACAGGTCGTTAAATTCAAATCAAATTTCATGAATACATACACAATTGAACTTCTTTTTCAGTGCATTTTGTTATTTTTTTAGAAGGGAGGAAGGGTAATGTATGATCGTTTGAAATAAGTTAAATACTGCTTAAAACAAAAAATTACTATTTGATGGCTTTGCAAGTTCGTTGCAAGTGCATGAGACAGCTCATACTTACAATGTCATAATATTATACAATAATATACATACATATATATATATATATATATATATATATTAGATCCAACAAAAGTGCTACACATGTACAATGAGCCCAGAAAGTATTTGCACACTAAAACCACACTTCACGTATGGATGTCTTTGCCAGAGTAAATATATCTGCATTTTTGGTGACTTGTGTAAGTACCACTGTTAATTCATGAATGTTTTATTAAATACTCTCGCAAGTTTTAAAAAACACAGACATGAGCTGCTTAATGGTATCGATATATTAAATAGTAACTGCTCAAAAGAGTCATTTAGTAATTGGACTCACATTGGTAGAGCTATATATTTTTGATGCAGTATAACATGAGTCATTAGTTTGGACATTAGACTACTCTGGATTTGTCATGTGAACCAGTTCTTTTCAGTGAATCAAAAGCATGACACATCCAGTGTGGCCCAGTTTCCTAACAAGTGAATCTTATGAATCAAATCTTTTTAGTGATTAAAAACATAAGCGATTCATTTGGGAACTGGATGACACTGGATGCGTCACACATCTTTGTTTCATTAAAAAGAACCGGTTCTAAAGAGTCAGCTGCTCTGGAATCGGACTACAATGGTTGCATTAATTGTTTCGATTCATTATAAAATACTGATTCAGAGTTATTCATTTAGGAATTGTGCTACACTGGATGCGTAATATGTTTCTGATTCACTAAAATAAAGTTGCTCATAAGTGATGTGTCTTGGACTAAGTGTCAGTCGTGCAAAACACCATCAGAATAGTTTAGTCCGGCATTTTGAAGCATTGGTTTAAATGTGCATTTGAGAAATGTAAATGGAAGTGAAAATGAAACGTTCAAATGCAACCAGTTCCCCATCTAATGCAAATATATTCAGACATATTAGGGTTTATCTTGTGTGTCCAAATACTTTGTAGGGCCACTGTATTTTGCATGTCCACTGTTCTGAGTATTGGCAACAGTTAGTAACAAAACGTCAGTATTTTTTAAATCAATAATAAGGCAGAAACTATCGGTCTTCCCATGAGACCCATTGTCTTGACACATACATCATTCATGTAATTAGATACCACACACTGAAAATGGGGCATAAACCCCCTCAATCAAAGTCATACTACTGTCACAACCACTTTTCCTCGACAACTGTATATCGACCAATTATTATAAAAATGTCTGAATGGAAAACTAGAACAAAAAATACATATTTAAAGTCTGTTGAGCAGAAAAGACACATCATAGAAACTATACAATGCACAAATGAGTGAAAACAAAAGGACGTGAAGTCTTTAAAGAGTCCCACTCTGAGATTTATTTTTACACTTTCTTGGTTATTCCGTCTCACTGATGTGCTCCAGATTCATATTCGCTCGCCTTGAAGAATCGCTGCTTCTGAGACATCAACAGTTCAATGGCGAATGCTTTCTTTGCTGCACTAATATAGTGCAAAATAACACCTGGAATCAGAGTGGGACTTCCAGGAGAACATGATTTGTCTTGTTTTCACCTTCCATAGAAAGGCTGCATCTTCTGTGAGCAAATGTCATCTGTGATATCTGAAGATCCCAAGTTTCCTTATGTCTTCTCTACTGTGTGTGTTGTATGTTTTGGCATTGTCTGTTCAATAACTCCTTCCAAATAATGAATTCTCTCAGCTGGGAAGCACAAGTCGGAAGAAAGTTGCTCCGATAAGATCCTGACCCGTCGTATAGCAGACCGCAGTTGCATAATTGACAAATACTTGTAAGGAACTGAATACAAACAAAGGCATGATCTCACAGCGTGTGAAGATACGTGTAAAGGCTCTTCCAGAACAAGAACACAAAGTAGAAACAAAGTATGAAGGTTTGCGGCTCTTGGATGTTTCTTCTTCCTCTAAGTTGGATTCAAGCACTTAGGGTCCAGTATTTGAGATGGTTAAGTGGTTTTTTTCTCTATTATTATTATTATTTGGAGGAGTATTTGGTTGAATCTCAAGAACATTCCTGACTCATACTTCACCCCAAAATGGTAGAAAGGTAGGAAATAGCATTTTTTATATGGCATTACCATCACTCTGTTCTCCTACTTGATAATGTTCAGTGCTTTGCTACAATCTGTATTGTTCAAAGCGCTATATAAATAAAAGTGATTGATATGTATTAATACATATGTCATATTATCTTTAATGTATTATGATTTTTGATTTAAAAAAATAAAAGTGAATCACTGATGACAATACTAAGAATCACAAAAACAAAAAGTAAATTGTTTAGATGTATTAAAAGCATAAAAAGAAAGAAATCCAAGAAAGTGCTTCATTTTCATAAATAGTGGAATATCATTTTGATAATATTTTTTTTTCTTTTGCATTTTGTGGTATAATGTGACCTGGACATGTTTTCATGAGATTCAACCATTTGCTGATGTTAGTTTTCAGAGAAGGGTTACATGTCCACATCTCCGTCGTATGCCAGGGTCAGGGGTTTCAGTCGGTTATTATTTTGTCTTCGCTGAGGTTTCTTTGGCTTTTTGCTGAGGACAAAAAATGATGAGGCTGTCACTCTCAAAACCTTGGAAGTTTGAAACAGACTGACAAAACACATTTCATATTACACAAACACAGTATTAAATATGCATAAGCATGTTATGGCATATGATACAAAAATGAAATCATATGTAAAAAACAAGATTATAAAAAATAGTGATGATCAGCAATAATGACTTCTGATGAAATATAACAGGTGCCCTGATGATGTGTAAAGCAGTTGGCCTAATTTATTTTCAGCATTATTGCAGCATATAATCATAAAAAAGTTGCTGCTCCAAAACCTAGTGAGCTGCCCCCACAGGCAACATTTTCAGGCATAATAAATGCAAAGCCTGTTCCAAAATGTAGGAAACATGATAATGCTGCCTATTGACCTCATTTGGGCCTGATTCTAAAACCAAATTACTTCACTACATCACGGAGAATGCAATGCCAAAAAACATTGACATTTCAGTGAAAAAAATAGAAAAATGAAAGAAATGCTGATTATTAATCTTAATCTTAAATATATTTTTTTAAATAATTAAAAACTAGGCTGAAATATTATAAACTATACTATATGTTAATATTTACTATTTATTGTTTTTTATTTTAAAAGTTGTAGTATTTTTTTATATAATCTAATTTAATTTAGTTTTAGTTATTTTAATATTTAAACTAAATGAAAATAAGAAATGATGCAACTAGCAGAAATAAGAAATACATTTTTTTTTATTTGTATTTTAATTCAGTTAATAGTTATTGTGAGTAGTGTTTTTAAATTTAGTGTTTAGTTTTAGAGTTTCAAATATATATATATATATATAAATATATATATATAAACATATATAAAATCATATTTAGTCACCCTATCCTGTTTTTTTTTTTATTTAGTCAGAGATTTAGTTCAGGTTTAAGAATTTAGTTTTGGTCAATTAAAAAAGTCATATTTTTGTCATGCTGCAAAATGGTTCAACTGATAAACACAAATATTTTGATAAAAATTACAATAATTTGAGAAATTCTATGAGAATTGCTGCATTCCATCTATAAGCCCACATAAAGAGAAGTCAACTAATACACATTGTTAAATTCACCTCATCTAGTTTCCTAATTTATTCAGTTGTCATATAAATTAAAACAGCTCAACAGTTGTCTTTTCAATTGGAAAAAAAATAATTTTGTTCAATAGAAATTAACCCTACTTTTGACTTAGATTTTTAAAATGGTTTTAGTTTAAGCTACAGATAATAACCACGCTTATAAGGCTGTACTGTACATAGGCAGTAGGAACCAATGCAAGCTCACTAGGATTTACAAAAGAGCTTTTTTTTTTCAATTCTTTTCTAAACCAATAAACCATAAATAAGCAGCCTACCCGGGCAGCTTGATGCATTTAGCATCTGAACGTAAGGCACAGACTGAGGTAGAGGCACGAGGCAGAGGGGCTGAGGTGTCAGGACATCAGGTGCCTGTTTCTGCAGCCTTTAACTGGCCCTTGACTCTTGACTTGGCTGCTGGCACTCAGGGCAGGTGTAGGTCAGCTCATGGGCGTCTTGGCCCATCCAAACCACCGTACCATTGGCAGAATCTGGCGTCCCGAGCGAGCGCCGGATGGCACAGTAACTGCTGCTTATGACGGCAAGGTAGGCATGGATGAGGGTGGGACGTGAGTTAAAGAAAAACAGAACCAAACGAATGCATGGAGTGAATGAGAAAATAAAAGGAGTGATGATTAAGCGAACAGAAAGGGTTGTTGTTCTTACCATGCAAGGTAAATCATCGACACTATAAATACCAGGAGCACAAAAACTCCTGCCGCCACGCCGTACACCCACGTCTTCAGCTTTCCATCTATAGAGGTCAAAGATATTTACTGTATTAAGTTAGTTGGTGTCTTAATGCCATGCCATCTTCCTGGGCTATTTTCAAAGCTCCCAAAAGTGTAATTCTACAAAAGACTCATTATTAATCTTTGTTAATGTTATTTCAGAAAAATAGAGTCGTTTATTGTTTGTTCATGTTAGTTCACGGTGCTTTAATGCTGAAATTAGCATCAACTAAGATTACTAAATGCTGTTGAAGTATAGTTCTTAGTTTGTGTACTAATGTAGTTAACTAATGTTAACTAATAAATCTTATTGTAAAGTGCTATTAATTAGTTACTAATAATAATCTTAAGTTTAGATCTCACAACTATTAGAATTCACAGTTTAGGTTTTGCAATCCTGGCTTTTTAATTATTTTTGCAAGTTTTTTTGCGAGTTGCAAGTTTATATATTGCAAGTTCAAGATTTACTTTTTCCGCCATAAAAAAAACAACAAAAAAGGTTAATGTGACATTTGATCTCACAAATCTAAACAATATGTAAACTCAGAAGTGCACCAAAAAAAAAGTCTAAATTTCAAGATATAAACTATACAGTTAGTCATAATTACTGCTTTGATTTTTTATTTTATGACAAAAACAAGCTTCAATAAAAATCCATTCAGTGTCGTCTGTTAAAAATGATTTTAAATGTGTTTGCTGAGTAATATAATTTCCTTTGACCTTTAAGTACAATTAAATAAAATATGTTTAAGAGAAACTGGACTAAAGAAATGGAAATGAAAGATTTACCTGGACCAAAGGGTTGCAGGTACCATGAGCGTCCGGCACGGCCAGGCTGTACTGTGGTGGGCAGGGTGGGGTTGATGGCCCGGCTGGTCTTCACATCGGCTTTCTTGTCCCCTGCGGTGGGGATTTCAAGCACAGGGATGGGTGTACACTGCTCCAGCATCCCCTCGGCCGTCAGTACCTCAGTATAGCCCTCCTCGCACATACATACTCCCTCCTGCAGGGGGCAGCAAAGACACAAATACCATCACGCTTTCTGCTTCCTCTCAAAGCTTGTGACCCTATTCAGTCCAAAAGACATTTCTGCACTCTCAGTTCTAAAAGGTTAATGTTTTGTATGGTTAAATGCACCTGAAATAAGGTCTGTGGTACAATACAATACATTTAAGCTTTAATGTGTCTTTTTTCTTGCTTAATATTACTACAGAGGTTGCAGGGGACGTTAAATGACATCACACTGAATAGATTGCAATTGCATCCAAAAATAAAAACAAAAGTACAGCTCATGATTTTCTGTTGCATTCATTATGATAATTGCAGCTGGAGCAACTGTCTGCAGTTACAGACTCTCAGGCTAAGAACTGCAGTAATCCCGCAATCCTCTTGTGTCTTACCTCTGAGCAAAATGACTGGGGTTTGTCACAAGGTGGATCACAAGACTGGTCCGTCCCTGGCAGTAGCGCTGGAGGGCATCCACCTGGAAGAAACAACAGGGTAGACATCATTGTCAAGCTTTTGACAACAACTGGGCTTGGCAGAAAGTAATCAGTCAATCAGAAATGAGCATACATTGGCATCTTGTGCACAATATATAATTTATAGTACTGCATACTGTGTGTAGATGCTGGTATAATAGCCTCCTATGTTCTGTAGTGTGTCACGAGAATACACTCAAACCACTGCCAATTTTTTTATTTTTTATTTTTTACTATACATGCAGCTTTTATGAGATCATTTATTCAGAAGCTACTGTACAAAAACTAATTTGTCACAGCACAGGACCATTAAACACAACCTAATGAAAGCAAAAAGGCATTTAGAAGTGATGAAAAATGTGCACAGGACCTTACATGCATATTTTAACCTGAAATCCTGAAATTGATTAATAAAATTCACCAGACATATTTTGCAACAGTGACCCATTAGCAAAAGGATTGTTTTGAATTGATATGTTTTACTCCTCATTGGCTGATGTAAAGAAACAGATGTGAAGCGAATGAGGTCAAGTTGAAGTATAGCACCTGTGACGTTTATTCCATCCGAGCGCTGACACCAGATCAGCTGAGGATTGCCCATCCACTGGTATTCATAACACTCCCCATCTGGATGGAAAACAATAGAGCAAGTATACATTCTGCAGCCGTACACTTTTAAGCAGCTGTAGAGAGACTTGATAAGGATGTTTTAACAAAATCATCTTTAACTTAAAGTATCAAACCTATTAAAATGGACCAAGATGTAAACCAAGTGCACAGTAGCCTTGTAGCCATTGACTTCCATTGTGTGGAAATACATTCTATGAAAGTCTATGGCTACTGTTTGTTTGCCAACATTCTTCTTCTTCAATTTCGTGTATTTCACGGAAGAACAATATTCTTAAAATACATGCACTTAAAATATATACATGCCAGAAGTATGCTTAATTGGATTTAATGTGCACTTATAGTCTCTATATCACTCTAAATCTTTGAAAAATGCACTTTTGAGTGCATTTACCGAGTACCATTTCATGATTACATTTGTTTCCATAACAAGTGCTCTTTTTAAAAGTATGTGCAAGTGTACTTGTTTCGTGAAGATGATGCCACTATAAAACAAATGATGATATATGTGTTACAAAATGTTAAATTATGAAAGCAAATAAAGAGAGGAAGAGTCTCACTGCTGCAGGGCCGGGTCTGCCACTCCTGATCAGGGCACTGAGCGATGTTCTCCGGCTCCTGAGCGATGACGGCGCGTGAACGGACCTGCACCGGACTGAAGTCCAACCGCTGGCCCTTCACACACACACTCTGACACGGGCTCCAGTCGGACCACTCCATCAGGTAACAGTCACCTGAACAGATCAACACAAGAGCCGAACTCACTTCAGCATGATAACAACAGAAGTGTTGAGGAAGCTGTGAAACTCACAGCTTAATTTGATTATAATAATGCTTCACTTATCATTTCAAGCAGTTCAAATGTAGTCTCATCTATCCGTTTTAGAAATGTTATTTAAAATATTTAAAAAGCTGGGAATTGCATTAAAGCCATTTTAGATTATATATTTTAGAATAATTGCCCAAATTATATAACTTACTTAAAAGTGGTAAAAAACACATATATTGTTGTATAACTAAATATTTATAAGAAAAGAAAAATGAGTTAAATGACACACAGGGTCAATACTATTAAGGGGTCAACGAATAATTAATGAATTTAACGACTTTATTTAAAATATTACAAGAATTATATATATATGTGTGTGTGTATAGATTAGGGTTGGATCATAGACAAAACAATTGTTGCTTATATGTAGGCTATACACTACCAGCCTAAAGATTTTGAACATTTTTTTATATTTTTTTAAGAATTGACATCTGCTCACCAACCCTGTATTTATTTAATCTAAAATACATCAAAAGCCGTATTTTTGCTATGTAAAATAACTGCTAGAAATTCAGCTTTTAAATTACTTTTTAATACAAATTCAAATAGAAAATATCTATTTTAAACAGTAAAAATATATTAAGTTTTTTTTTTTTACAGTTTTTGCTGTACTTTGGATCAAATAAATGCAGGCTTGGTGACCAGAAGAAACTTCTTCAAAAAACACTGAAAATACAAAAATTCGAAATCTTTTGCCTGATGTATACGATCAATATTATATACACTTTATATTCAGAATGAAAAAAAAACCCATATGTATTGCAATCTCATTCTTGGCTTGCTGGAGGTTTTAAATGAGTATTTATGTGTCCCAATAACAATGTGTTACCAGGGCAGGGTAAGGTGCACGTCTCCTCCAGAACAATGTTCTTATCTCCATCGACAGCCTGCTCCAATCCAGCACAGAGCTCTTCTTCTACAATACTACTCTTCCCATCGCCGGAGCCGTCTGATACCAAGCATGACAGGTTCCGGAAACGCAGGCCCACCCCACACACCACCTCCTGCAACACACACACACACACACAGAGGTTCAGATGTGAGCACCGAGCAGTCATAAACACTTCCTAAATCCAAAGATCAAAAGCAGGATTGAAACGGAGGAGGATAAGAGAGAATAATAGAAGAGAAGACGAGGTTGACAGCGAGACTGGAAAACAAGGTGTTGGAAGAGCGAGGGGTTCCAGTGCGTATTCAGAGCGTGCGCCGTTGAGCGACTGAGGTGTTTCGCTCCAACCATTTTTCTGTTTTACAACACTGCTCAATAAACACTAAAACCTTTCAACTTCATGAGTCACAATGGAGATCGGTAGAAAAAAAACCAAATTAGATTAGAATTTATAACTTAGAAATAAACACTACTGTTTAAAAGTAAAAAAGAGATCAATGATGCATTAAATTGATCAAAAAGAACATTTAAGACAATAATAATATGATTTTTATATCATTTATTTTAATATTATATTAATTCTACCATAAATATTCGTCTTTTAAACCTTTTATCTTTCAAATAATCCTGAAAAATACTATAATTTCTACAAAAAATATTACATATTACAGCGCAAGTGTTTTTAACATTAATAATAATAAAAATATAGATATATATGAATGATGGATCATTAATGATGCTAAAAATTCAGCGTTGCATCACAGTAATAAAATACATTTTTAAATATATTCAAATAGGGAATACTTAGTTTAAATAGTAATAATATTTCAAAGTGTTTTTTTGTATTTTTTATCAAATAAACGCAGTCTTAGTGAGCGGAACAAATCTTATCAATCCTAAACCAATAAACATCGGGACTATTGACATCGACAGTCTTTGTTGTCTTTGTTTAGAAAGATGGTAACACTTTGATAGTCCTCTTTAGCACTTCAACAGTAAGTAACTTTGCAACTACATGTCAACTAGCAGTCATTAGAGTATCTTCTAACACTTCATTTTGATGGCTTTATTTTCCACAACACAGAAAATACTGACAGAATCAGAATCTTTGCAAGTATGTGTCAACTTATTCTACTAACCCTAAACCTACCCTAACAGTCTACTCAGTTACTAGACATGTAGTTGTGAATTAATGAGAAACACTTGACATATAGTTGCAAAGCTACTTATAGTTAGTAAAGAGAACCATCAAAACAAATTCATGAATTGTACAATATAAACTTGATCTAGAACCTTTGCAAGTCAGAGTTCACCAAACACTGAATGTGTTGTATGTATGCATTTCTGTGATGACGTTTCATCTTGCAGTGCTTGAGTTTAGATTTGATGAACTCTGATCTGTGAATTTACATTCAGCCGTTTGATCTGTAAGAACTGAGAAAGACCTCGACACGGCACTCGGACCACGGGCCGTACTGCCATCTGTAGCAGGGTCTGACAGGACACGGCTTCCACTGCTCCATCTGAGCCGGACACGGCCTGCCGTCCCCCTGAGATGCCTCAACCACTGTCCGTCTGCGCCACATCTTCCCTGAGGAGTCGAGATATAAGACGGAGAAATGAGTTTGAGCTTCAGCTCCACAGAGAGCAACACAGTTTAAAGAAACAGCTGACCTCAAAAGACTTAAAAATACGGTAATATGACTTTTATCAGTGCTGCCAAACGATTAAACGCATCCACAATAAAAGTTTCTGTTAACATAATATTTGTGTGTACTGTGTATGTGTATTATGTATAATAAATAAATATATATTTAAAAACAATATGTTATATTTGTATATTAAATATATTTTTACATAAGATAAATTATGCATACACACACACACACACACACACAAACGCATGTAAATATTTTCAATATTTATATATATTGTATGTGCGTGTATTTATATATATATACACAATTAATATACACAGTTCACACATATATTACAGAAAATATTTGTAAATAATTTTATTTACATATATTAAACAAAAAGTTTTATTATGGATAAAATTAATAATGATTAATCATTTGACAGCATTACTTATGAAGTTATAAATACTTCAGAACTATAATATCTTCTCCCTTTTTTTTTTTTTGCAATACATTTAGAAGAGATTACACTTCCATGCAAAGGTTTGGGGTCAATATGACTTTTTTTTTTCATCAAAAATAAAGTAAAACAAATAGCAATATTCAGAAATAATATTACAATTTAAAATTTCAGTTTTCTACTTAAATATACTTTAAAATGCACTTTATTATTGCGAAGCAAATGCTTATTTTAAGCATCATTACTCAGTACTCAGTACAATCATTACGTCAGAAATCATTCTAATATGCTGATTTGCTGCTCAATAAACATTTCCAATTATTAACAACGTTAAAAATAGTTGTGCTGCTTTTGCGGAATCCATGATTTTTTTTTCACGATTCTTGGATGAAAGGACAGCTTTCATTTGAAATATACATCTTTTGTAACATTACAAATGCTATTGATCTTACTTTTGATGAATGTGTTGCATACTCGCTGAATACAATTATTAATTTCCTTCCAAAAAAATAAAATAAACAAAAAACTTGCAGACCCCAAACTTTTGAATGATAGTGAACATTACGAGAGTGAAAAATAAAGTCACAAAAGTTTAGATTTTTCAGAGTGAAATATGACCTGATCCTGTTTTTGACAGATTTGGTGCTCTGCACGCCCGCACACACACACACACACACACACACTCATCTTTCAGTTTCAAGCTCAAGGCACGGCAGTCTCAGATAACTCTCTAGCTCATCCCACATGTGTTTAGCATAAAACTGCACACAATGCACCGCCTTCTGTCTCGCTCTGCTTTTTCTGCCTTATCTTGGAAGTGTTTGGAAGGCAGACTGTCAGTTTCTATCTAGCGCTGCTTCCATCTGTTTTCGTCGAACAGTACCCTCTCAAAGTCCACCATTTCATCTCGTGTTTCTGAATTCTAGTTCCATTCTCCTTTACTGTCTTTATTTTTTTCTGCATGCTCAGTTTCACAGCCTGCACACTTGGTCTCAAACAGGTGAGCATTGCACTAGCAACACCAAGACCATTGTTTTGTTTTTTTTACTTTGAAGTTGCACTTAAGTCAGTTGCTATTTTAATGTGTTTTAATGTGTTTTGCATGCAGTCAAAAAATGGGGGGCCGAGATGGTTTGATGATGTTTTTTAAAAAATAAATTAATAATTTTATTCTGCATTTTATTTTTTCTAAATAAGCTTTCATCCAGTTTATAACAGATCTGAATAAAAATGCAAATTCATTCTTTGCAACTAGAGACCGCTTTTGTAGGGTTAAAAGCTCAAAACGCTGCTTTAAATTAAATGACCAATCATTTAAACCGATCAGTTTGGAAAAATGAATGTTGAGTGAATGTTTAGGAGTCATTAAACAAATAAGACAAAAATAAATGCATATTATAAGAAAATGTGTTTTTTGACTTTGCATGCATCTCAACCTGTTGTTGGGGACTCCCAAAACCTAAATACGAGCTTTTTATTACCCATAATAGGAGCACTTTAAATTAATCAAAGGCCACAATGAAGATATTTATAATATGACATTTTTAATCTGACATTTATAATGTAATATAAAAGAAAAAATCATAAATTTATAATTTTTTCTTGGCTTTACCGTCAAGGCCACAGGCCTGTGAGCAGTCTGACCATTCTGACCAATCAGAGAGCTGGCAGTTGACTGGACACTCCACCGTACAGGAAGCATTCATCTGCCATTTCTTCTCTAAGCGCAGCTGCAGACAAGAATAAGACAAGAAATAAGCATTCTTTTTTTTTACTAAGTGTAGCTGTGTTGTACACTAGAGAGGTTTGTGGCCCTGATAGAAAGTGGGCTGCTTGAAAACTGGGTTACAGGGTTAATATGCCGTGCATATGATTTCTCGCCCACAGGGTCCAATTACAGTGACCAGAGCTGACGGGTTTTGACTGATCTTTTGCCATCTCTTTTCACATTAACCTACAGTTTAAAATGGCATACAATAACCTTGCTTCTTTTCCACTTGATCTCAACATCATATTGGAAGATATAGCATCATAAGAATAAACAAAGATTTAAACATTACTTTTTTATGTATTAGTAGTGTTTGCAAAGGCATATTTTAGAGGAATACACAGTTTAGTTCAGGGTTAGTAAAATGTAATTTTATATGAAGCACAACTGTTTTCAAATTGTGTAGATCAGCATATTAGAGTGACTTCTGAAGGATCATGTGACATTGAAGACTGGAGTAATGATGATGCTGGAAATTCAGCTATAATCACCAAAATAAATAAAAATGTTACAATATCTAAAATATAAAAAAGTAAAAATATTAATATAGTTAATTTAAAACTTATATATATATATATATATATATATATATATATAAAATAATTTACAACTTTACTATTAATATGTAGATAATTTCAATGTATTTTAATAAACTTTGTAAACTATATATTCAAGAAAATCTCTCAATAATTTACAATGATGGAATGTTCACTAGTCAAAATTCTACCAACAGTGATGACATCACTGTATAATCTACGATATTGAAACATTGCACTGATTTTATCTAGTTTGAAAACGAAACAAAACAAACGAAAATAAACAAAAGCCCACGCTGAGGGTTATTAGAGTCATGAAGCTTTTCATTAGCACAGAATCAAAGTGTAATACCCAAACTTTCCTAAAACTTTAATACTTTTCTCCAGTTAGTACTGGAAAAGCAACTGTAGCTACAACGGCTGAGAAGAAAATAACGAAATTCACAAGAGTCTGTAAATAAATGCACAAACCTCCTCGCAGTACTTGAGGTCAACAGATTTGCCATCACTTCTAACGCAGTCCAGCATCCTCGTCTTGAGACCGATTCCACACACAGCGCTGGCACTTAATTGGCACGTGCTCCAGTCTAAGAGAACACACACACATACACACACAGACTTCACCCTGCGGGTTCTCATTAAACTACCAGTGTGGGTCAGAGGTTGCTTGCGTCTTCGTGAGCGGATGGTTTGAGGACATAGTCTCACCGCTGTGCTTCTCTTTGACGCTCTTGGAGGGAAATCGTGAATGAAGTCTAAGCAGATGGAGGAAGCAGCTCCAGTAATGATCCAAACTCTTGAATGACTCATTCAACTCAAAACAGAAAGATAAAGGGAAGTGCTGCGTGGATAATGCCCAGACTAAAAGAACTAAAAAACAGCAGGCAGCCAAAGAGCAGGACAAAAGTGTTCAAGTCAGCAAGAAACGGCATTCGCAACCAATTTTACTGCAGTACCGTGGTGTATTTTTTGATGAGGTAAAAATGACTGATTTTATTTACTGTTTTGGATCATTAAAAAAAAGACAGAGTGCAATGTCACAAACCATTCGGGAAATTAAGAGAGCCATAAATATTATTGCTATTTTACCAATTTAATGTAACAACAAATATAGAATTGTTTTTCTTAAATACCAGATTATTTTTTTATTTTACAGTAAAACTAATGTAATTTAGTGTTTTTTTTTGTTAGAAATGTTTATATTTGTAGCTAATAGAAGCATTAATAATTTCTAATTGGTTTGAAAAAAGGCCTTGTTTGTAAGGCTGCACATGGCAATTAATATTAATAATTAACAATACATATTTTTAAACCCCTTGTTTTTAGTGCTGCACAAGTTAGAAATAATAATAATAATACAAATTTAAATTTAAATTATTATTATTATAAGTAGTAGTATTAGCCATGTGCATTGCTTTTTAAAAATAATAATAATAATATATATATATATTATAATGTAATCAATTATTATAATTATTGGCTATGTGCACTGCTTTTTTAAACAAAAAAAAATTAAATCTAATTTTAAATTATTATTAAATTATTATTATTATATATATATTTATTTATTTATTTATTTATATTTCACATAGCCAGATAAAGTGTTGTGCGGCCCTACAAACAAGCACAGCTATAATTATTTTTTATTAATTTATTTTTTTGTAAAGTATTTATTTATTTTATTTAACTTTAATTTTTTCCTCAAATCAAGCAACCACAGTAAGGAAGCCTGTTTGCAGTTTTGTTCCACTCACCGGTGATGTTGTAGCTGTAGTGGAAGCAGTTTCGGTTCAGGAGGCAGGGCTCTGTCTGCATGCTAACTGGACAGTCCTCTCCTTCTTTGGGCAGACGCAGCGCAAATGCCGTCCTCTCCCGATCTCCTCTTCCAGAACACGGCTTTAAGAGGCGATAAAACAGATTGCTGTTCATTCACGTTAGTGAGATCATAATTCTCTCCAATTTTTCCTCAAGCTGTTCATTTACTGTCTAACAAATGACCTGCTCTCATTTTTTTATGCCACTATTTATGCCTCAATGTCAGTTGGCTCTAACTAAAATCATATAAGCCCAGGCTAAAATTATGTCCCTGTTCGCATAAGCCAAAAATGTTATTGCTCAGACTGCTCAAGGTTTTTTTCTTAGATGTCTCAGTTGCTTAGGATAAATAAAAAACAGGATTGTTAATGTTAATCAGTCTTGCTATTGTTTTGGGGAAATAAATAGAGCTGAAATTAAAATATAAATACTAAATTAACCTTAAAAACCATTGCCTTGGCAACTAACTGAAATTATAAGAAAAATTTAATTATTAAAATTATAACGTAAAGAAATAAATATGATAAATAAATTAACATTATTAAAACTACTTTTAGATTTAAATAAAATGAATTATAAATGTTACATTAACTTAAGAAATCTTTTTTTTTTAAATTATTATTATTATTTTTTTTTAATTATTAAAACTGATATACTTATTATTACTTATTATAATTTGAATCTTAATAGAAAAAAATGACAAAAGCAAATAAATGAATTACTAAAATAATGAAAATGTAGGTTTCTGAAGCTGAAGTGAAAAAAATCTGTTGAAAACAACTAAAACTGAAAAAAAAAACTAAAATTTGAAAAGCCTTTGCAAGTAACAAAATTATAATTGTTTTAAGTTGAAGTACTACAATTAAAATTAAAACTGAAATAAAATTATAACATATAACACAAACATAACACACGCAAAAAAAGACAAAAGCACATAACAATAATATTAAAACTTTACATTTAAGTTTTAAAAAATATATAGTGGATAGTTAAAACTATAAACAGTATAAACATTTCTCCGAATAGAAACAACTAAGCTATACTGAGATCTTTTGTTGGCAGACATTCCTCTTTGGGCAAATCTGATGCACTTAGACACTGCTGAGATCTCCTCTGAAATGTGACATTACCAGGGTGTTTTCTGAGAAGAAGTGAAATATTACAGAGCTCAAATGAAAGCAAAGATGCAGCCCTAGTGTTTAGAGATCACCCTGACCATGTCACATGGAGTCCAGGGGCTCCAGTCGGACAGCACACAGTCCTCGGGACAGGGCAGACGGCTCTCCCTCGTGCCCTGCGGCATCTCCTCTGGATCACACAGATAGTCCTCCACCGCATCAGAGGGACCGTCCACTGTGTTCAACATACACCTGCAGGACCATCAAAGAGAATATAATACAGTAAATACAGTACAGTAAATATAAGGAAAGCCATCTCTGACACTCACCTGACTCTTCTGGTCTGAACGCCCTCTCCACAGTTCTCCTTCAGATCCACGTTACTGACCTTCCACACGCTCCAGGGTTCAGCGACCCAGATATACTGACTGCAGTCACTGACGCACGGGACCACCTCATACACCTGAAACAACACACAATGCAACACTTCTCACTGATGCAGAGGAGACACGTTTGAAAAGAACCTGTAAAGTGGTATGTCAAACTAAATATTACTAAATAGGAGCTGCTTTATTTCCTATATTATTTAATATAAATAATTGCAGTTTTTGCTGCTACTGAAATTTGGGA
>JAUCMU010000085.1:99287-135270 GCA_032275025.1 Enteromius treurensis | reverse complement strand
CTGCTGATTCTGAACGAACTCGTCTTTGAGATAAACGTTTTCTAACGCATTTTTAGTCAATAAATTGTTAATAAAATAGTACATAATTTGACCATTAATTTCGTGACATCATAGGGGAAGCTGAGCTTCCCTTGCAGTCTTAAAGAAATCGCCACTGACTGTACTGTACATATCTTTAAAGACGGTAAGTTGTTTCTCCATTTTATCAGGACTTGCATTCACCAAAATTTACAGTCAGACAGTTTTATTTCTGTTTATTCTGAAGGTTTATGTAGAAGGGCTAGCTTATATATCATTCACCTGGATGTTTTACTGTATCTTTTTACATCTATAGATTTCAAATAAACCATTTTAAAGGCCATTTCCTCAAAGTGAGTTTCTCTACTTCCGCAGCACTTACTGTACGTGCACCAAAACTTACAGCTTTATTCCTATCTACATTTCTGAAGGTTTTTATAGAAGGGTTTGTTTATACAGTATATCATTCACCTGGTGTTATTGAACTTTGCCTGTTTGCATCTGTATATTTAAATTACAATACACATCTTTTAAACGTTTTTTGTCCATTTCAGCAGCACTAGCATATATCATAACTTACAGCTTTATTCCTTTCTATATTCTGAAGGTTTTTATAGAAGGGTTTGTTTATATATCATTCACCTGTTTTTTTTTTTTTTACTTTGCCTGTTTGCATCTGTATATTTCAATTGCAATACACATCTTTAAAAAGTTTTTCGTCTATTTCAGCAGCACTAGCATATATCATAACTTACAGATTTATTCCTATCTATATTCTTTGGGTTTTTATAGAGGGGTTTGTTGAAATGTCACTCACTTGATTAAATTTTTTTTTTTAATTGCCTAAAGCGTGCTGAAAAAGTACGCTTTTAACTTTATTTTCCAATTTATGGAGCGATGCAAAAAAAAAAAAAAATATCCAAAATCCCCTCAGTAAAAACTTTTAACTCCAATATGTCAACAAAACCAAACAGGAATTTCAAACCTGGCTTTTTACAGTGTTCTAGAACATTTATGCAAATTTGAGCATGTTTAGTTGCATAATGCAGCTTTTGAATATTTAAACACAAAGTTGTTCAAATATACTTGGAAATGTATGGTGGTTATCTATTATTTAAGATACTGTATGTATTAGTTATTTTATTAAGGCATCAACATCTGAACAAGATTTTTTGCAGTCTGTAAATTTGTCAGATTGAATGCAAATACAAATCAAAAAGGAATGTCGTCCCTCTTGCATCAGTTGAAACATCCAAATAGCTTTGTCATATTTGAGTTTCCTCTTGTTGTCTTTTGTTCCGTGCAGCGCAGACACGCGTGACGGGGCAGTAATGTGCATGGAAGATTAAGATGAGAAGATCAAAGGCTGCTATCAGAACAAACACACAAGCGTGTCCCAGTGCAGCTACATTATAAACAGACAATGCGTGTCACGCTGGAGCTGTTATTTGATATGCGTGCGTATAGCAGGCAGGAATGCCGGCAGGTCTTTCCCGTAGCCGTCATTCAAACATCAAAGCCCTTGTAACACTTAACGGCCGTTCTTTACAGAGCATGATTATTTTTAGAGCCGCTATCTGAAATCGGCATAGCAGGACAGCGTAAACAAACAAGTGTGTCTGAACCTGTGCAAGGATGAGCATCGCAGCGTAAACAAACTGACTGAAGCCTGCTTGTCACTTTCTCTCAGCCTCTCTTACAGTATAGCAGACTTCTGTATAGATATTTGGATGGATTTGGTTAATAAAGGTTTAATAAAAGCCTTGCAGATGCAAAAAGGATTCTCCCACTTATACAAAACATGAAATGCATGATCTTATGTTAAATAAACTACCGCTCTATTGTTTGGGATAAGATTTTTGTAATGTTTTTGAAAGGAGTCTTTCAAACAAACATACATGAATAGAAAACTTATTTATTCTGCATTAAGATAATGCATAAATGTCAATTTCGAAAAAATTACATTATTAAGTACTTTTGCAATTTAAAAATAACTATTTTCTATTTGAATTTAAATTAAAATGTAATTTATTTCTGTTGATTTCTTATTACTCCAGTCTTCAGTGTCACGTGATCCTTCAGAAATCATTCTAAGATGCTGGTTGGCTGCTAAAGAAACAGTTCTGATTATTATCAGTGTTGGAAATTGTGACCAATTTAATTTTTCATGATTCACAGATGAATAGAAAGTTCAAAAGAAATAGAAAAGTTCTGTAATATTATAAATGACTTTACTGTCACTTTTAATCCATTTTTTTCCCAAATATTTTTTAATGTGCACCATTTATTGTTGTTATTCTAACTAACAGTAGAAACCCAGAAGTGTGTTGTGTTGATCTGAGAAAGGTCCACTGGACACCGTTTGCATGTAATGGAGGGGAAAGTGTTCTCTCTCTCTCTCTCCCTCTCTGTGTGTGTGTTGTTTTCTTCACAATCAGCATTCAAGTCTTTGCTCAGGGGCCTAGTTCTGGCCTAGTTGGACACAAACTATGTTATAAAACCCTAGGTGGCTCCCTTGCTGTCTTCATAGGCAGCAACTGAAACAAGCCTCATAAGCCACTGAGCTGAAGCATGTCACATTCTCCCTCTCATGTCAGAGATTCTCAAGGGTTGCCAAGTAAGACCAATGGCTTTATTTATTAGCAGATGTGATCAGGGCTTGTTGATGGTCATTCATTTACCCTAGTGAGTGTGCACTACAGGACAGCATCCAGAATGCTCTTCCACAGCAGACATCTCATGTGCTCAATGTTTAGAATTGTTTATCATGGATCATATGTAATGTTTAGTGTGTTTCCATTGGCGTTTATAAATATGAACAAATTAGAAATACTTAAATGCAAGAAAGACAGTGCCAGTTTTAATTTTGGTTTAAGCTTTTGTCATTTTGATGATTTTTAAAATAGTATTTGTATTATTTTTATTTTAAAGTTCTGGAGCAGTGAATTATTATTAGCATCATAGAGAGCATGATTTTACTTTAAGTTTCCTCGTGGTTTTGATGAAGTATGCAGCATGTCACATTTGTGATGCGTTGGTCGTGTATTCATGTCTCCGTGTGCATTCTTGTGTAAAGTGTGTTTCTGGACACTCACTAGAGGAGATGGCAGAGGAATTTGGGAAGCTGGAATGGACTGTGTGTGTTGGGGGTTGGGAACAGCTGGTCTTCCATTGACGAGTTTTGAATGCTGGCAGTTAATATTTCACTCTAGAAGTGTGTGTGTATGTATGCAATGTATGTGAACAAACACACACACTCAAACACATTCTGCTTCTTGACAACAGAGACCAACTGTGTAAAATCAAAACAGAGGCCATATGGAGCTCAGAAAGCACACAGTAAACAGCCACAATCAGTGACATTTAAAGAAGGCTCATCTCATGTGATCAGGAGGACAGAAAGAAATGTAGAGAAATATGGACACCTGTCAAGCTTCGATCGCTCCTCCGTGTGGCCTTTTCCGTCCTATGAATAAACTCCAGCAGAACAGACCCACGTTCTCTGCTCTGAGTTTAAGTGTGTTCTTTAAAGGTGCATTTCTACTGATCTGCTGAAGGCGTGTGAGGACATCCCTTTCATGATTTAGAATTTAGAATTGCTGAAGCTTTTATCATAATTTTGAATAGAGTTGCAGAAACTCGTGTTGTCCTCATTTAGTATCTGTTTTTTCGCATAGCAAAAGAATATGCTGTGTGAGTTTTAGGTGTTGCATTTTAAATGTTCAAAATAAACAAATGTTTTAAACGGGTTAAACAAAAAATAATAATACCGAATCAATGTTTTCAGAAGTCTTATCTCATTTTTATCTGGCGCCCTGGTGTTATTTGATAAGCACCAGAGCAAATACAAAAATCTGAAAGGCTGAAAACAAAGAAAAACTTTTTGACTGCCTTTCTTCTCGCATTAAAAGTGGATTAAACTGTATTAAAAATGATTACCAATTATTTTATTTTGTATTTTATTTTATTTTGCTTTCAAAAACGTTACTCATAATTATTATTAAAATCATTTCAATCATTTAATTTATTTTATTGCTATTTATTTATTGACACTGAAAAATCGAAACATTTTCCATTTCATGATGAAAAATGATCTAAATAATAATAATAAATAATAATTATTAGCATATCACATTTGATGTAGTTCAGTTTTATATATTTTTATGGCATTTAATTGGTTTATTTTTAAGAACCCCTACCCAAAAGAAAAAAAAATATAGAAATAAAAAACAATCCAAACATTATTCAAAGTTAATAATTAATATAAAAATAAATAATAATTATGAGTTATTTACTTTTATTGAAAGTAATGTTTCACAGTATTTTAAAGCACCCGTGTCTGTTCCTTTAGTTCAGGAGGATAGTGCTGTTCCTCATTCTGTTAAAGCACATCTCAAACGCTTTCTATATCCGTCCTTTTCTTTCCGTCTGTCTTTCTGAATTATAGTCTGTGTAGGCCGTCTTTAACATATGTTTAAGTCCAAACGCAGCAGGTTTCTGAAGACTGGACTTTAACTATAGATGCCCATTTTCTCTTTTCCACCAGCCGCTGATTTATTGATCTCTTCATGGAAACACAGTTATTTGTAGAGGCCAAAAACATGGGAACAGACAAGCTTGCGGAGAATGCATTTGTTGATTTAATGTCTGGGTGCTTTTTATTATTATTGTTATTATTTACTCAGTCTTTTGTCTTTCAAATGTTTTTTTTTGTTTTGTTTTTATTTGTCTTATTTTTATTTTAGTAGTTTTTAAACATATCCTATACATTTCAAGCAGTTTTTATTTTTTTATATTTTAACACATCCTATGCATTTTATTTTTATAGTATTATTGTTTCGTCTTTTTTCCAACATCCTAAATTTTTTTGCATTTATTTTGTTTGTATGTGTGTATATATAATTTATTCATTTATCTTAATATGGATCCACTTACATTAGTCGGACCATGAGGGCGGGACAAGAGTAGTTGAAATGTAAACACGGGCGGTCATATGCTAATGAGGCTGTGACATCATAATCATGTTTTTTTTTTACAGGTTCTGACTTTCCTCCTGAGGAATTGAGTATAGCAGATGATTGGAGGAAAGAGTTTAAAAAAACAAAAAGCGAGAGGCCTTGATGATGTCATCAGCGAAGGAAAGTGGTTTAAGAGGTGGGGAGTTTTAAAGCGAGTTAGACCCGGGGTATGTATGAAGAGTTGAACTTGTGGTCTTGTTGTGGTGTTTTAGCGTGTTTCGGGTCCCTGACAGCCGGCCGTCTGTTCGCAGCTGTCCAGAAAACTATCTGGTGAATTTGGCAGCCGGCCGCGCTGGATGAGCTGGAGAGGGAAAGAAAGAGAGACAGATAAATGAGCGTACGATGAGGGCTGCTTGTGTTTGCTTTAGAGCTGATCTGCTGATGCTCTGATAACACTGCTGCTCTGTTTGAAGACCTCCCGTCATTAACACAGATATTACTGACTCACTTTACTGAAACGGCTCGGCCGATGACAGACTCATTAGTGTAATGAGCGGGTAGTAAGTGTAGCGCGTACGGATGAGTTAAGACGTTTGTCTCTGAGATCATCATGCCTCCTGGTGGCCGCAGACACACACCAACAGATCCCAGACGACAATGGAGGTTTGTTTAGGATGAGTTCTGCATCAGATACTCCTCAAACAGCACATTTTATCCAGAACTATCTCTCGTTCTGGCCCCTCGGGGTCTAGTGTGTTCAGAACCTAGAAGAGCAGCACATACGTACGTTAAGGTGTGATAAAAGCTTTCTTGCTTGTTTGATTTATTTATTTATTTGGCAAGGTGTTTTTTTTTTTTTTTCTCTATAAGAGCATTTGATTAGTAAACTAAAATAAATAAAAAATATTTGTTTCATATGAATATTTCCCTGTTTTCATCATTTTATACTTTTGAGTGTCGTCTCACACACACAGTAAGCAGTGCTGCTGGAGCATCAGTGGAGCTGAACGCTGGAATTACTCATTGAGAGCAGCGCTCAGAGAAGAAGTGAAGCCTGCGCACTCAGGTGCAGCTCTCTGCTTTCATCTGAGCCTTTCATTTCATCCGTCTTCCTCAGTCCCGCGTATCTCGTTCTCATCTGTTGCTCCTGGCGCGTTTTTGCAGGTAAAAGCCATTGTGATTTATCGCCCGTCATCTCTTATCACCGTCTCGTATATGTGTGAGCTCTTTCTCTTCAATTTTCTTTGCTGTCGGCAGGCTTTTATTTCCCATTCAGCCTTCACAATGAAGTCCACAAGATTTCAGGAAGAGCACGTTCCAGGGTTACTAAAAGCTGAACCCTTCAAAAAATACTTGTAGAAAAAAACATCATGGCTGAAGTAAAGTGAAATATATAAAATAAGTAACCATTGATGTTATTTTCAGCCAAAAAATTTAAACTTAATGAAAACGACAGTATTAAGACTAAATAAAAATATTATATATATTTATAAGTAAGGTTTTTTCCCCCCAGCTAGTTGCTGAGTCAAAATGTATTTATTTCTGTCTATATTTAGACTTTTTTTTTTTTTTTTTTTTTTTTTATTATGCTAAAATTATAAAAATTTTAAAAAGCACACAACAAAATGACTTAATATAAAAAATGGCAAATAAAAAAATCTAATCAAAATTTATTCAGTCCTCCATGAATGTACTGAACACACTCTAATATTTGTGTTCAACTGTTCAAATTAAGAAATCAGTAATGATAATAATAATAATAAAAATTCTGAATTATAATACATTATATTAGATTTTAATTTGTAAAACTATTTCACATTTTTTGCTATTTTTACCGTATTCTTTTATCAAATAAATGCAGCGTTACTGAGCAGAAGAGGCTGAACTGTTGAACAGTGTAAACGTGAATTAAAAAAAAAAAAAAGAAGATTAACATTGAAAAGCATCTTCCTCTTTTGATCCGTAGATTTGCTAATAACAGAGACGCTTGTTTGCATGATTCACATGATAAACGGAGCAATATAAACAGACGCGGTGTCGTAACATGACCCTTTCGATGATAAACAAGCGTTTACGTCCACAGGAAGTCGCTGTTATAGTGTTTATCGTTGACGAGCTCTGTCCTGAAATAGTCCTCTGAGCGACGACTTCGGCCCCTGACCTGCTTCCTTTGATCCGACTGCTTTCCAGCGCAGTTAATCATGGGAAACCAGATAGGAGGTCATGTGATTTCTCAGTTCTAGATCTTCTGGTCAGATATACTGTTACATTTATGAGTTTGTCCAATGCTGCTTTATGTAATGTTATCGAAGGGCTGTTTTTAATTAGAGAGGCGTGGGATTGGTTGGAGTCGGCTAATAAAGCTCTGCGTGTCCGTTTGAGATGTTTGCTTAGCGCTGTTGACTTTTACGATTAAATGTACGTTTATGTTGTGCGAGGACGTTTATGGACTTTTCTGAGCAGATAACGCTCAGAGTTCAGCGTTAAAACCCTTGCCTGTCCACACACACACACACAGCTGTCACAGGTCTGTACCTCAGGAGTCAAAAGTCCAAATACACACATGCTTGTTTTCTCTGAAAGTGCTTTTTTGAGTTGCTTTAAAACAGAATGGTTCAGATCCACCTTAAATGGGAATTATATTGTGAATTAGGCTCTATATATATATATATTATATTAATTATATTATAATATATATATATAATATATATTAATATATTAATTATTAATTTTATCAAGAACACATTTAATTATCCAAATTGGCATTAAAGGCATTTATTTATCATTTATTACTTTTTAACATTAATAATAATCAGACACATTTTTGTTTTTATTATTATGAATGAAGTAGGTGATTTTTTTAACAGGGTAAAGGTAGATTAGATGTTAAGGATGGGATCAGAATATCAACATATTTTGTTAGATTTTCATGTTTTTCTAAGGCTTTTTTTCTGAATAGTTTGCGAAAACCATTCAAATCAATTTCTGTCGGCCAAAGCAATTTTCAGTATTTTATTCAATTTTGTCTTTTCCTTGACTTGTTTTGTGATGAACAGTTTTAATGTTTAATTAAAAGTTATCTAAAAATGTCTTTAATATCATGTTTCTATTGTAAAACAACAGCAGACTAATGCAAAAATGCAGCAACTATGGCAGACAAAAACAAAAAATAGCTTTTCAATCAAATTTTTTTAGTTACATTAAAACCTCTAACAATTTTAGAGGTCTCTGAGGGAAGTTTAATGCAATAGAAATTAAATTAAATAAACTATAATTTAAATGAAATGCCAAATATATATATATATATATATATTAATTTACCATCAGTTTAACTCAATGTACAAAAAAACAACAACAACAGAGTGACACATGATCATATGCAAAAAAGAACATTTGGTGTAATGTAATGTGTTTATGCGGTTTAAGTAAAAAATCAAACAAAACAAAAAAACACGTTGCTGTTTCTCCTACTTCAAGCCCCGCCTCCTGAAACAGGTAGATTTGTACAAAACTGTCTTGTTCGCATTGAATTGCGGCTTTCAAATATAACATCACGTGTACATTCGTGTTTTGAGCAGTGAAGGGTTGTGATTGTTTGTCGTTTCTCCAAAGTAAGTAGCAGCTTCTTTTAATAAGAAAAACTCACTATCTTAAATGTTGTGAGTCGTCAGCAGCAGAGGTAGACAGCCAGCATAGACTGCTCTGTCAGCTTCAGGAATCAGTCCTCCGTAAATGTGCTGAACACACTCCAATATTTGTGCTTGGAAACACAACTTAACACTGATTACACAAAAGCGTAACCGAACACACACAGCGTCTCCAGAACATGGCGCCCGCAGCAACACTACAGCCAGAATAATAGCTCCGCCTTCTTTCTTTGCGGAAACATTTGAGCTGTGTTTGAAAATAAACCCACTCTGTGACGGAGAAAAGTGTTTAAACAAGACCTTTTAGGGGGTGTGGATTTTGGTATTTGGTTTCGAAACTTTAGGCACTTACATCAAATAAAATAATAATAAAAAATGGGTGTATCTCAGTTTTCTACCAAACTAATGAGTGTTTTTCCCGCTGTTTCCTTGTTGAGCATGTGATTGTGTGTTTGATTGCTGTGGGCTCTTTAGCCGACGGGTGATTGTGAATCTGTCGGTCCTCCTCGGCCAGGTCCGGCTGTAATCTGATGCGTCTCTAACAGAAGTACTCATCAAACACACATGCTGATATGAGCGCTGGAGGCCGTGCTGGTAGCATGTCGCACACACTTAATGTTGCATTTGTGATGGAAACAAAAAAGTGTCAAGACCAGAGTGGGATAGAATTTCATTCAAATGTTTGTGTCAACATGAAATAGCACATTTGTCTTTGCATGTTGGCGTAATATGCATTTTGGCGCATATGCTCTGCATCTTATTAGATTTATTGTGTATTAGTGGTTTTTAATCTTTGTTTTTGTCTATCTTTGTTTGTTATTGCTACTTTTTGTTTTGTTTGATTACTAAGTGTTTGCATCTGTTTCATTTTTTTTATTTAAATAATCTTAATAAAATCTTAATTTTAAATCTTAATAATTATATTTCCAAAACGTATGTATTCAATATATGTAGAATTGGCACACGTTTTCAAAATGCGTATTCAGTTTTTGTTGACTTGGCAAAAATATATTGCTGTTTTTAAAGTGCATATATTTAAATTCGGTGTAATTAGTATAAATCCAATAGAATTAATTCGTTAATTGTGAGCTAAACCAGTAAAAAGTATGAAGAAGATGATTTAAATCTGGCTCACTGTAGAACAAGCACATTCAGTTAGTTTTAATAAATTGATTGGATAAATATAATAAAACTGTTTATTAAAATTGATACGTTTTAATAGTACCTTCCATAAATCTCATTCTGATTTAATTTAAGTGTGACTCACAAACATGCATCAGATTTTAGTGTATTAGTTGTGTTCGAACGGTGTTATCTGAAAGTGATGTATTCCATTAAAATACATTAAATATAATACATGAATATTTTTCCTTCTGTTTTGTGTTACACTTGCTGTGCAGCTGTAGTTTCTGCTGTGAGAGTCATTTGTGTGTGTGTGTGTGTGTGTGTGTTTGTGTGTTAGAGAGCGAGATGGATCATGCAGATGAAGTTTCATATGTGGCATCCTCACAGTGGCAGCTGGGATAGCGATCTGCTTTGATGTGTGTGTGATGTGGAAAGCACCCTGCTCTACTTCCTCTTCCTCCTCTGATGTTGGGGCTTCATTTTGACATTCCTCAAGACGCTCCGTTTTTTTTCCCCGTGGGGTTCCAGCAGAACTATGTCAGCTATTTCTCTGTGTGCAGTAATATCCGGAGAGCATCTACTGTAATTAGTTTTGTAAAGCGACGCAGAAGGCTTGCAGGTGTTTTCATCTAGCAAGACCTCCCATAGACTTGTGTTAACTACTAATACTCCACTCTAAACTTAAACCTCAACTAAAAAGAGAAGCTTTGGGTCGGAGGCAGAGAATACAGTGCTGTTTAAACTTTTTTGCTGTTTAAACTTGTTTAAACTCAACAAGGTGCATTTATTTAAACGGAAAATACAGTAAAATAGGGAAATACTATTTCAATTTCAAATAACTGCTTTCTATGTTAATATATCTTAAATCATAATTTATTCATGTGAAGAAAGCTGCATTTTTTTTAGCATCATTACCGCGGTCTTCAGTGATCTTCAGAAATCATTCTAATACAGATCAAGATTTCTGATTGTTGTCAATGCTTAAAACCGCAGTGCTGTGTGGAACCGTGACGCATTTAATTTTTCTTGATTCTTTGATGTTCAAAAGAACAGCGTTTATTAGAAATAGAAATCTTTTTTCAACATTAGCTCCCTGTTTAGCCTAGTCCCAGACTAACATGTAAGGCTGAGCTGTTTCAGCTGAAAGAAAGTTGCACTAACGCCTTTCCTTTGTCTCAAGATGAACACCAGTATTGTTTTTTTCAAAGGCACAATTATAGAAATGACCTAAATGTCATAAAGTATGGCCTAATCCCGGTTTAGCCTAAGCCCTGTCAATTAAACCTATCCATTTGACTTTTGATCAATTCAATGTGTCCTTGCTTAAGAATGAAGTCTTTATTTCTTTTCCTGACCCTGAACAGTAGCATATTTGTTAAATGTGCTTGTTTCTGAACTACTCATCCCTCTCAACCTCGAGGAAGATTTAGTGCGGTGATCTTGTGCCGGAGGTCAGAAACAGAGCTGCTGTCTGTTGGAGGAGGATGTGTGTTTGATCCCCGGAGGCGTTGCATGCTGGGACAGCGTCTCTCTCTCTCTGTCCCCTGTGGTCATGATCTGTTCTAGGACCTGCTCTGGTTTGTGTCTGTCTCTCACAAATCAAAGACGTTTCATTTTCTTTAGCAAACGAATTATATTTCAACCAATCTACAGTACGCATACCAACGGATTAACGTGGAAACAGAACGATGTCATGATATAAAAACTGCTTTATGTGCAATTCAGATCTTTCTAAATGTCCTTCTATAATTACTTCCTTTATTTACTGAAAAAGCAACTGTATATAAAATAAAAGTGCTTAAAAAGGTTCTTCAAGTGATGCAATAGAACCATTTTTGGTTCTTGAAAGCATCCTCTCTCTGAAGAGTCTGAAGAACCTTCTTTTGCCGCAGAGAGTCTTCAGTGCAACAGCAAGGTTCTTCAGATGTTAAAGGTTCTTTATAAAGCCATTTAGACAAAAAAGGTTCTTCTATGCCATCGTGAAGCAGCTTTATTTCTAAGAGCGTATGCAGCAATCGTCACCTTCTTCACATTTTCCTCTCTCTTTCTTCTAAATGTCCTTTCAAACCTACTTTATCCTTTTTCCAGTCTTCTTTTCTTCTTTTTTTCAAACATCCTTATTTCTTTGATCCTGATTTCAAAACTTCTTTCCTTCCTAACTTCCATTCTTTCTTTCTTTTTCTCCCTTTTCCTTTCTTCCCTCCCTCCAAACTTCTCCTTCTAGCCTTTTTTTTCTTTCTTTCTTTCCTTTTCCATCCTTCCTTCCAAACGTTTTGATATTGAATTGAATCAAAAGCTTGTGTATGCATTCATGAATACTTGTTAATAGCGTTGCTAAGGTGTTTTCTCAGGTTGCTAGGGTCTGTTGTCCAGCCTGAGGTGTGTAGTTTGTGAGTGTTTTATTAGTCTTGGTCTCCTTCACACAGTCTGTCACACACTCCTCGCTCAGAGCAGACTCTGAATCACTTCCTCAGGCTCTTTACTGACTCACACATCAACACTGAACTAGTCTCAGCACAGCTGACTAGATGAACCAGCACACACTCATTCTGATCACTGGTTTAACTGCAGGAAGTCATGTAGGTTTTTTTTCTCCTCTTTAATTGGTTATTCTCAGCTGAGTGTATCGTGGCCAAACACACTGAAGATGTGATCAGAGCAGAGCGTCTCGAGTGACGAGAGTTTATTCTGTCTGCGTAAACTGTGGCGTGTTGGGTTATGGACAGTAATGCCTCAGGGAGCGCTTCTGTATGTTTTCATAACCTTTTGAATAACATGAGTTTCTGGCACCTCTGCTGCTAAACTCTGTCCAGTTGCCAAAATACACATTCTAACACACACACATATGCAGATGCACACACAACATTTCTCATCTCATCTGGAAAAAGTCATGTGCTGCCAGTGGGATACATGCAGAGCGTTAGTCGTTTATTTATGTCTCTGCTCAGTTCATCTGTGCACAAAATATGAAAAATGTGTGTTGATCTTTCTGTATTGTGCAATTTGCACACTTGTTCTGTTGTAGTGATGAACGAGCATTCATACTGAGTGAAGGAAGACCTTGAAATATCTTTCAATTCAGTTTTGATGATTCAAACGATTGCTTATGATCTACTGTTGATGAATTGTGACAATGTTTATAGTGTTTATATTGTAATATGTTGTAAAGTGAGTGTTTTATCTCTCTAATCTGAGCAGCTACAGTAGATGAATTAAAGCATAAACATTTCATGTAAGAGTCCTTGTGCACTTTGCTCTTTCTTTAAATTAAAAGTCCTGAACTACACACAGACTCTTTTCTGGTTATCATTGGTATTTTAGTGACACACACACACACACACACACACACACACACACATATATATATGACCAGGGTTATTATATAAAACTCGGTGGTTATATAAACTAAAACCCTAGATCCAAAACAATAACCATCTTTGTTACTATAAATAAAATAAACCTTTAAAAAATTGAAATAAATTAAAATATAAAAATAAACAAAAAATGCAGGTTTTCAGAATATACAGTAGAACAAAAAACAAGAAATATAATTAAAAATATAGTAGTATTAACTAATCACTAAAAATGTATAAAACAATATATAGGCATATTTTATAATATTACAAAAATAAAAAAAATTAAGAAATCTTTAGGATTAAAGTGAAAACAGAAAATCCCAAAATAAATCAAATTCTAAATAATAACACAGACTATCAGTGTTACTAAGATAACTGGCAATGACAGTCTTCTTATTACCTTCCAAAAAAACAACAACAACATTATAGTATTAGTAAAATCCATTATTGATCAACTAATTTATATTTATTTATGATAAATCTTAATACAGTCTTTTATGATTGGCAGCCTATTTAATAAGTAAGAGAATCCGGATACATTTGGTTCGTTCTGTATGGATATATTACATTTTATTGATGCATGTTTTATTATTTTCTTAAGTCTGCATAAACCCTGTCTGTCTTTCTGTCTGTATTTAATTTTAATATCACTTGTTGATGTGTGTAGTATTTCCTGTTTGTGCCTGTGTTTTGCCTGTTCATGCATCAGTAGTCGGTCATTGTAGTGGAGTAATAGGTCACAGGGTCAAATCCCACGAGTGCCTTGTGATCTTAACCTCAGCGTGAGGCACTTAACCCTTAGTTAACCTCGTCTAATAAATCTCCTGTGATCAAGTCAAGCATGGCTCTGTCAGCAGCTCTTCACACACACTGTTCTGATGCTGAAACACACACCGTCTGATTTACAGAGCCTTCGTTTGTTTGGATAAGCTTAATATGTTAATTGATTAAATCTGTAACGAATCTCTCGCTTACATAACTTGATATATTGAGATAAGAGAAAAAATACTGTAAAAAATGTTATTTTAGTATCATTAAGATATTTGATAGTTTTATCAAATTAAAATATTTTCAATTTAATTTCAGTTGGGAATTTTGCAATTTTTTTTGTTTTATTTTTTTTTTAGGAGTCACATATAATGCCAGGTGCATTTTTGTAAGTTGTTTGGACTAATATGTGTGTTGGCAGTTTGTGTACACAACCACCCTATAATGATCACAATCCACCCAGTGGATTTTTCCCCATCACACGGTGATGTCACACGGTCGGAGGTCCCTCCCACGACTGTTGATTGACAGCAGCGCTTCACACAGACTGGACTAGTGTCTTATCATCGCCTTTCCTAATAATGTGCTAATTAGCAAGTTTCATTATGAATGTAACATCTAAGACTATGAATACGGCTAAATAAACATCCTCTGAGAGCATCTCGGAAAAGAGGGGCGGGGTCAGCAGAGCTCGTGAAGATTTAAAGGGGAAGTACACAGAATAGAGTGATTGAAAAATAGCTGTTTTTGACAGGGGAAAATTGGTGTGTTTTTTTACACTACCATTGAGAAATATTAAACAAATTATATTACAGAATTTTCATTAAGACCCTAAAGAATCATATCAGCTTGTGGAAAATTGGCATTGCATGACTCCTTTAAGTTGTAGTACATCAAAATAACTATCGTACATATTTGCCATTGTCATTCAAGTTTTCTGTTGTTTTTCTTTTTTTTTTTATTATTATTATGTTTTTTTATTAAATGTTTATTTTTTTTTTAATTAAATTAGATACATTACATAACATATTTAGTAAATAAATTAATATGTTTTAGTATTTTGGTTGTGTACTTTTGTCATTTTTAGTATTTTTTTCTTCTCATTTTTAGTTATTTTTAAACATCAATTAAAGCTAATTAAATAGGAGAACATTGTTTTTAGCAAAAAAAAAAAAAAAAAAAAAAAAAAAATATATAAATATATTTTTTTTTTTTTTTTTTTTTTTTTTTTCTAATAAGGAAAATGTTTTTATATTTGTACTTTTAGTTAGCTATAATAACCCTGGTAATCAAATCAAATAACAAATGACTTGCTCAAGCAGCTGCACTTTTGAAACACAATATGAAAACACGAGCTTGAAATGGCTTAGAATTCAAATTAAATTTGAATTAAAATACCTAAAGGTCACAATATTTTTAATTTGACTCAAGGTATTTAATTTAAAAAAATACTCAGTCATGTGTGTTTGTGAAATATTAGTGCATGAGAGATATGCTGTCTGTTCATTCCCGTACGAGGAATTAATGGCTTTTCTAAAGTGAACATATATGAGTTCATGAGCGAGGTTTCCTAACAAATCATGACCAGACATGTATGAAAGGGTTATGAGTCACAGGCTTTGATTTAATATCCATACTTCTCTGCCAGGCCAGCAGAAAGGAGAGGCCGGAGCGAGAAAGCTGGAGCTCAGAGCAGCTATTGTGTGTGTGTGTGTGTGGTGAAGCGGCACAGGTGAAGTGCTTTTCCAAACGGCTCTGCTCTTTATTGAGATTTTGTTTGATGTGATTTATATTTAGTCGGGTGTTTGGTTTTGCAGCACTGTGGTAAACTTTTACCGTCACCATCCCAGTGTGCTTTATTGAAATCTGTAAAGTGCCATTAAAAATGCTTTTGTTGGGCAGAAAAAAATGTATACATACATAATACACATCAGGGGTGTCCAACCCTGCTCCTGGCGATCCACTGTCCTGCAAAGATTAGCTCCAGCTCTAATCAAACACACCTGAAGTTTTGAATATTATGTGAATATTACCGTGAATATTATGTATATTTATGTATTAATTTGTCAAGCATTTGTTTATTTTGCCAATTTATATTTTGTTTTATTAAACTTTATTTAATGTTTTCATTATATAGTGTGTACAGTACAAGCTGTAATAGGACAGATATTGATTAAAAATGAAAAAGTGGGCGGGGCTTGTCAGAATGCAGGCTGTTGATTGGTGGAGAGGTCATTTCAGACGTGTTATTTTAAGACAAGTACTTTCATTTATAATAAAATAAAATGATGAATCGATCACAGTGATACGGGAAAATGAATGTAAAGCAGGTCTAGGATGAGTTCATGTTGACTAAGGGACTGTTTTTCATTAGTTGCTGTCTGTCGCTGATGGAGAGTTAGCGGTGTGGTTAGTGTGTGTGTGTGTGTGTGGATCAGGGTTTTGTAGGCCACCCATGTGGCAGTGTGGCTTTTTTCACCAAATATACGCTCCGTTTGACTGCCAGCATTTCACCTCTGAACTGATTTATTGCGTTGACTATGAAGTTTTACTGATCTGAGAGATTTCCCTCTTTCATTCTCTCTAGCTGCTGGTGCAGGTGTGTGTGTGTGTGTGTGTGTGTGTGTAGTTGTGTTCTGGCATGCCTACAAAGGCTCAGACATTGAAACAGAGCTGGGATTTTTTTTTTTTGTGACCCACCACCAAAAACACCCCGGATCCATAAAGCGGGGGATGTTTTTCTGCTCTCGGCTGCTTGCTCGTCCATCTGATACAAGCGTCTTCTGATTCATTGTTGTTTTGGGTCAAAAGTGTAAGGAAAAATTCATCATGTGCAGAATCACGCATGCAGGTCAATCTAATGAAGATTAACGAGCACCTCATGTTTCACAGCGAAATTAAAAGGAAATGTTTACATTACAGTCACGCAAAAAGGAAAAAAAAAACACATTACTTTAACGCAACAATGATAATCATTAAGTCTTTGTTTATTTTATTATTGTATTATAAATAATATTAAAATCACCAGGAATTCTGCAGTTGTCAAATTCAGTCAGTTTTTTTTTTTTAAGTGTCTTATTTATGCTTTTTTATTTTTATTAGTTTTTAGACTTATGCTTAGTACTTGTTGAACTTATACAAAGTTTATTAAAACATTATTTATTTCGGCAGTTATATCACTTTAACACACTACTGAATATCCTGTGTAGACTTTAATTTAATACTAAATAATAATAAATTAAATGTTGCAATGCACTGATGAAAAACATCAAAAACTATTTTGTCTTCATTTTTATGTATTCTTTTTTTTAAATAAATTCTTAAAAACCTAAAACTAAAATTATGTATTTATGTATTATAATCATTTATATATTATTTTATCTTTTTATGAATTCTTTTAAACTTAAAACTAAAATTTATAAATTTATAAATCAAAAAATTCTTTATTTATTCCTTCCTTTCATTTCTTTTTTGATGCCTATTTATTTCCTTATTTTTTGGGGGGTTAGAGCATGACCTGGCGTTTGTAGTCATCTTTGGAGAGATTCACCTGCACACACACACACACACACACACACACTCAGGCTTTGTCTCTTGGTAAAATCTCATTGTCCACAGACACAATCTGTCCTGGAGCCGTGGCGTCTCTGTGGTCTGTCCCCTCAGGGAGGACTCGTGGAGGATGAGCGCAGGTCATAGGTCGTGTCTCTAGTGCTGTGCTGAGGTTTGTTTGTGCCTGAGTCAGGTCTGACGCTCCGGCTGGCTACGGGACGGGGCGTTTTCCACCGGCGTGTTTTGAAAATGAAACTCGAAGCCTGTAGCTGTTCCTCCCGATGCCTTTGATCTGCTTTCAGCCGCGGGATGGGAAAGAAAAGATGCTGAGACATCGAACCTAGTTCTGGAGGAGCGATTACACACACGCTTTCTCCTGGAAACACACACACGCTTCTTCAGTCGTGCTGCCGTTGGCTGGAACCCAGCCTGTTTCTCCAGTAGTACTGCGGTTTCTTCAAACACGCTGCTCGTGGAAAGAGCTCAGAGCGAGTGGTCCACAGCAACCAAAACATCAGGCATCTGTAGCTTTAAATGGCCAAACTGAATTGATCAGATGTTGATCTCTTGTGATGTACCAAACCGTTATGATATAAAAATAAGTGCATTCATTCTGTTGTTGTCCCCAGTTCTGAATGTCTTCAGTGGTGAAAATGATCCTTGTCTTTTCTTTCAGTTTGTAATGATTGAATTTGAATTTATTTAATTTAATCTATTTTTTGCTATTTGTCATTATTTTAATACCTTTATTTATTTGGTCTATTCATTTCCTTCAGCTGTCTATTAAATACTACTTTCAAACAATTAATTGCTATTAATCGCATAAAAGTTTTTGTTTACATAATAAATGTCTGTGTACTGTGTATTATGTATATTTAAATACATATTTACATATATATATATATATATATATATTTAAATTCTTATATTTTTTATATTATATAAATATATTAAATTTTTTCTTAAATATATACATGCATATGCTTGTATTTATATATACGTAAGAAATACACCAAATAGACACACATTATGTCAAATTTCGGATGCGATTAGTTGTTTTACAGCACTACTATTAATTTATTATTTATTTTCACAATTTATTTCCTATCCTTTTTTAATTTATTGGTTTATTTTTATTTAGTATTTTTTTATTTTACTCTCTGTCATTTATCTTTTTTGTTTTTTGGTTGATTTATTTGATCTAATTATTTGTCTTTTGTTTATTTATTTTTATTTGATGTGTCCGTTTAGTTAGTTAATTATTATCTTTATTTGTCATGTATTTAGCAGAATATTCCCATTAGTTTTTGGAGCTCAAGAGAATGCGCTCTGCTTTCACTGAATGGAAAAAAATGGTAACGATGCTCAGAAAAACGAGTCGTTCTGTGCTTCACTGCAGAACGGAAATCATACGGGTTTGGAATGACATGAGAGTGAGTGAACGATGACAGATATGAAACTGCTCCATCAAGATCTGCCAAGAATCTTTATTAGGCTTTTAATTTTTCAGGGCACTTCCCGATAAGAGTTCATCAGTCTTCATATATTTAAGAGTGATTTATCCTGAAGTGGCTCATATTTGACAGTGAAGATCCCTGTTAATGTTAAGTTTGGTTGTGTTCGTTAGAAGAAGGTAACTGGGGTGGTCTACAGGCTGAACGTGGGACCTGGAATGACCTGGTGTGATAAATCTCTGAAGGATTCCCGACCAGTAATGGAAATACAGAGAGGAGCTCTTTGAAGACGTGGAGATTGAAATACAGATGCCAGAAGGAAATGAGTTAAGGAGCCCCTTGGAACGCGTCCTGGCCTGGTTTTGTCATATGTCTGAGCTTTTTATAGTCATAATAATCATGTAGTCGCTCCGGACTATTCCAGAGTATAGGAGGAGAAGGATATGTAAACTGTATGTTGAACTCCTCCTGAAGACGGAACTACGCTCCATCTTTAGACAGCAATCTGGTGTTAGATGATGCATTTCCTCTGAGACGCTCCATCTACTGTAGGAAGAGTAAGATGTATGTTAAAGCAGTAAGGTCAAATATATAAACAGATGCTGGTTAAAGAAAGAAGAGAATCTTAAAGGCTGTCTAGTTTAAAATCTGTGCGTTGTGTATCTGTGTTTATACGATCTTAAATATAGTTAAAACAGCGATTTATTTCTTTAAAAAGACAGTCTTACTTAACTGTAGTACTTTTTTTGCACGGCGAGTCTTTCGTTGTGTTTGATTATTAAAGCCTCTCGAACTGATTTTTATCACAGGCAGAGCAGAGGGTAAACTCACTTCACTTTTGCTTTGCCACTTGTTTTGTCTGTTACAGTTAAAATCATGCATTGCGCTATTCCTAGGTTGTGTTTGTCAACCAGTCAATTTGCCAAAGATGGTTTCTTGGTGGCGAAATGACCAGATTTGGTGTTTCTGTCCTTCTTGAATGTTTATTATGACGGCAGCCGAATGAGCGCTTTCCTCGCTCGTGTCCCAATCGCTCCGAGAGCGGGAGAAAAGGAAAAGCGAGGGATGAAAAACATCAAGCGTCTGGATGGCGAGCAGAAGGCGGTGGTGGTAGGGTTGAGGGAGGCAGGCCTGTGTTTATGTGTTTGTAGCCGGCGAGGCCCATGGTTCCGGGCCCGGATCATGACTCAAGACGCTTCGCCCTCTTCTGTAATTATGTCAAAAATACACTTTAAAGTGGAATGATGTGGAGCTGTGGGTGCGGAGGGGATTTTCATGCTGATGACTTTCCCCTCCGCCTCTGATGGGGTTTGGGAACGCCGGCCAGCGTGGCCCGTTACACAAATGAAGATAGAGCGATGCTTTATTTTCTGCCGTCTGCCGCTGAGGGGGAGGCGCCGGGTCTCTGTTTGGAGCGAGTGGCACCAGGCTGTGAAATCCGAGGCTCTGCCGGAGCTGGTGCGTGTCCAGTGCTGCCACAGCTCTCTGTGAGTGTGTCACAGGCTTTAAAGCTGGAAAGAGCTTTTAAATCCAAATGCCACGAGTGAGAATTAGAAGTGGATCGTCTGCTGTAATACCGTAGTTGTTATTTTAATGATGTGCGAGCTGACTTTATCGAGTGTTTCACTCGCTTTGCAAAAAGCAAACAGAACATGTATTTTTTTTTTTCGAATGCATGATGAAGCCTATAAGAATGCAGTTAGATTTCCCCTGTAACGCAAGACAAAAAACAACCCTGTGTGGCTTTTATAGTGTGTGAGCGTGGTCACAAATGTGATATTAATGTTGAGTCAGTTGCATTTTAGACGCAATATTGCCTTCTTGTGGTGTTGCTAGGGTGTTCTGGTTGATTGCTGCGGGTTTTCTAGGGGGTTCAGAGTGTTTGATGTGTTACTGTGTGGTTGCTGTGGTTTTGGGTGACTGCTGGGGTGTTGTATACGCCGGTTAGGTATGTTTTGAAGCTGGGATGCTGGTTTGAGTCGGTCCTTCGCTGGTCTAGGACCAGCACATGACCATCATAAACCAGCAAAGGACCAGTTTAAACCAATATTCTAAATATGTTTTCAGCAAGATCGCTTGTTGGGGTGTTGCTAGGGCGTTCTGGGTCTTTGATCTGTTACTTTGTGGTTGCTATGGTTTTGAGTAGCTGCTGGAGTGTTGCTAGAGTGGTCAGAGTGTTAGCTGTAATGTTCTGGGCAGTTGTTGGGGTGTTGCCAGAGTGTTTGAGGCTTTTAATGTGTTACTATGTGGTTGCCATGGTGTACTGGGGGGTTGCTAGCGTTTGTTTGTTTGTGTTACTTTTGGGTGGTTGCTGGGGTGCATCTATGCTGTTCTGAGGGTCTAATATGGTACTCTATGGGTGCTGGGGTGTTGCTAGGGCGTTCAGAGTGTTTTATGGGTTACTCTGATGTTCCCATGGCGTTCAGGGTGGAGCTACAAAACTTCAATACTTCAAGGTTTGATCAGTTTTGACACACACACACACACACACCCTTCTGTTTATCTGTATCAAGTTCTGGAATGTTCCAGCTTAGATGCAGTGGTGGTGATCATTATGGGATGGCACTCAGGTGCGACTGTATCACAGGCTGTGTGTGAGATTGTTACTGTAGAAAGAATGAATAGTATGTTTTTCCTCCTGTTGTGTGTCGAGATCCCGGCAGCGATGGAGAGGATTTAGTGCTGGAGAAACTGCAGACATCAAAGCGTGGCGCAACAGTGTTTACTCTGGCAGAGCATTCCTGATGCTCACTTCTCCATGAGCCCATCTGTGTGTGTGTGTGTGTGTGTGTGTCTGCGCAGAACATTTGATATCTCTGCTGCTATTTCCAATGACGCATACGGATGTTTCCAGCAGAAAGATGTTTCACGCTTGAGTAGTGTTGGAACCTTCACACTTAAAAATGCATGAATGTGTTTGCATTAAAATGTGAAAGAAAGAATGATTTATTGTAAAGAAAAATGCAACCTTTTCCACTATGTTTCCATCGAATAAAACTGTTTCCATGCCAACTTTCTGCTGTAAACAAAAGCTCCCAACACTTGCCCCGCCTCTGGGATCTTCTGATTGGTCCACTGTTTTGGAGCCGATATCGATGAGCTGCGCTGCATGTAATAGTGGAATTTGATTAAAAACTTAAAAAGCAACTTAAAAACAGAGCTGAAAAATTTCAACTATACTTAGAAACCATAATAGCATTTAAAAATACACTGATTCGTGGTCCGTAATTTGGAATAACCTTAAACCCCCGTGTAGTAATAGTTTAAAGTTAACCATCACTATGTAACTACTTAGAACTACTTTAAATAAGTTGGTTTGCTTTTTGCTTCAAGAGACACTTTCCTTTTATTTATTTCTATTCTTTTCAGGAATTTCCAAAAAATCTGTTTATCCGTTCAAGCTGTTAATTGTCCGCTTGTTTAAGCGTCAGTAATTGATCGGTCGTCAGGGGTCAGGTGGTTGCCATGGAGTCTGTTTGTGCGAGCGAGTCGTGTTTACCCTCCAAAATAAAACAACAATAAAAGAGCCGGCCTTGATGTGGCCGTTTGTGTACGGATGCTCTTTACCATCATTCCAGTGTTTGATTATGGAGTCCCTGGAGAGTAACTCCCACACTTCAGTACAGTGACGGCTCACACACACTCTTATTAAAACCGCAGAGCTTCCACGTGTCAGATGTCTAAAGACTACTTCATTTCTCTTTCTATTTTCATTCACATTTTTGGGTGCACTTTAGACAGTCTGCTAACAGTAAGTAACTTTGCAGCTATATGTTAACCAGCAGTCAGTGTTAGTAGACTGTCTGCTTAAAATCATCTAGCACTTTATTTTGATGGGTTCACAACATACTACACACTATCAGAAACTTTTCATGTTCTACTGACCCTAAACTGAGCGTTACAGTCTAATCTGAGAGTTAGTTGAACAGTCTGAGACAGTTGCAAATTAATGAGAATTAGTTGAAATGTAGTTAACATGTAGTTACTTATAGTTAGTGAAATGTCTAAAGTGGGCTATTCAAATAGTGTAACCCTTTTTTCCACACAGATTTGTTTATTTTTGTGCATGTGTGTAAAACTCACTGAAAAAATCATGCAATTTGACAAATCTACTCAACATCATACATGCTTTTTTAAAATTGCATTTTCATAAACAAGATGGGGGACAGTTAACATTGTTGGCTCAATGGAAACGTCTTGGTATGTTTAATAAATATTTATGCTGTTTATGCTAAATATTTATGGTTAAATTAAATAATTAAATACGTTTACATATTTAAATGTAGCATATATTTAATACTGTTTAATAATTCTGAATAACATGCAGTTTGCTTAATTACTTAATACAGGTTTTATATGGATCCCATAAGATCAACCTTGAAAAACAAATAAATAAAAAAGTGATTTGAGCAAAAAAATGTGCTCGTAAATGTAATTGATTGATTTATTTTGATCAGTCAGTTTTTTTCTGTGAATATGTGAAAGAGAAACACACAAGACAGGAACAAGAGGAATTCCAGATGAATGCTGAAATTGATCTTTACAGATGTTTTCCTAACCATTATGTCAAATGCTTGAAAACAACATGAATAATTACAGACAGTTGTACAATCATTAAAAGGTCAATACAAAAGTAGCTGTACGTTTCAAAAGTTTCCAGCTTTAAAAGTCTTGTCTGTCTGCATTGGTTGTAATTATTGTTTGGCGCAGGTGTGTTTATGTGTGTGTGTGTGTGTGTGTGTGTGTGTGTGTGTGTGTGTAACAACCCAGTAACCATGGAAGACAGTGACAGGCCATTGGTGCAATAATGCATTTTGTTGCATTGACCCTTGTGTGTGTGTGTGTGTGCGCGTGCGCGTGCACCCCCTCTACTGGATGATTTGTGTGTGACCGTGTTAAACTTTGACCCTGTGTTATCACACACTCATCTGACACTGTTCCCTGATTCATCAGTCATGATCTTTGCCTGCCGCTCTAGAATCGCTCGAGCCAGTGTCATTCCAGACATTAAAGAAGCAGTTCACCCAAAACTGAATGTGCTCACCCTAAGGCCATCCAAGACGACGAGGAGTTTGTTTCTTCATCAGGTTTGAAGCAATGTGTCATTTTATCACTCACTCACTAATGGATCCCCTGCAGTGAACGGGTTTCACTGGAAAAAGCAATATTATGGATAGAGAACTCTTATTGTAGTCTAAAGCAATGATAAAATAAAGTCTTTCAGCTTTTGACTTCTCCAGATGTTAACTGATGAACTGGAGTGCTGTGGATTATTGTGATGTCTGGTAACACATAGAATAGGTAACGCTTGGTAACTATTAACTACGACTTTTCCTTCAAGTTCTTAACAGTTAGTAAGGTAGTTCGTTGTAGGTATAGGGAAGGATTAGGGATGTAGAATCATGTGCTTAACTACAACTAATAAATGGCTAATATTCTAGTAATATGCATGCAAATACGCAACTAATAAGTGTAATCGATTTTTTTTTTTTTGGACTCTTATTCTGACGGCAGAGCATCTTTTGCTGAGCAATTGATAGAATGCTACATTTCTCAGAATCTTATGAAGAAACAAGCTCATCCTCATAGTAATTCACCAGTTATTAATAATAATAATACTGAGGATTTACCGGAGGTAAAATCAGTGGAATGCTGTCGTGTTATTTCTTTGTTTTGACTGCAGCTTGTCTGTGATCTAGTAAGCGATCATGAGTGGTGTTTCTTCCACCTGTGATCCTCCGCGGCTGTAATTCACTGGCTCATTCAGCGTTTGAATGAGAGGAGCGTCCTGACGATTCCTGCAGGTGAAGTTACCCAGCCGCCTCTATCAGCTTCCATTTTGCCTGGTCTCCTCTCCTTTCCTCTTCTCAGAAAGCGGCACAATACCTTCTAATCCCTTTCATTGAGTCTGCAGACAATCCGACTCTAGGCTCTCATTATGGTGTGGGTTTCCGTGCGTCTCAATGGGCGACGGCTGTAATCTGAGCTCGCTCCTGTTTTGACAGTGCTGTAGTCCTAATAGCCTCTCCAACCATCTCACTACTGGCTTTTCCAGACTCTGTCCTGTTCACTTCTCAGTGAGCGGCTCACAGGGCACAAAAATGCTTATTAGCATGTAATTGTGCTTAAAACGGGCAGCACAATCAATACTTTCGAGTAATTTGGCATACAGTAAATGTATCTGCCGATTGGTTGAATCTTTGACCCTTTTAGTCCACATGGACATAAGATTTGCACGCTGTGAAACTTCAGTATGTTTGGAACCATATTCATCTCTTTCTCCCGATGCTATTTAGCTTGTTTTAATGCTCTATAAAGGATGTCTTTAAGTCCTCTTGTTCTGATCACTACAGTACCATTCAAAAGTTCAACCCAATTCCCAAGCTTATTGGAAATACGTGCGTCTACATGCATTTCTGCAACCCTGGAATTATGTACCTTACCGCGCGTTTCAAAGTGAAATGTTCAGAGAGTGGCGCTAAAACGCATGTTTAATACGTGACCATGGCATGTTTTTATTATGTTGGTACAGGTACGTATTGCAGTGTTTTTATTACGCTGCTTGAGGTGCATTTTGCGGCCGTTCAGAATTCAAATATCCAGTGAGTGTTGCTAAAGATTAATGCTCTATCATGTTGGAAATATCCCTTACACCAAACCAAACCAACCCGATAGTGTTAACAAATGCAATTTTAAGTAATTTAAAGGGTTCATCTGGTGCTACACTTTTTCAAGTTGTTTGGACTGAAATGTGTGTTGGGAGTGTGAGTACACAACCACCCTACAATGATAAAGATCTACCCAGTAGTTTTCTTTCAATTTAATAAAAATAAGTTGCCCCTTCTGAAATCAAGCCATTCTCAAATGTGGCGTCACACTGACAGAGGCCACTCCCACAATAGTTGATTGACAGCAGCGTGTCACACAGACTCAGACCCGCCCTGAGTGAGCCGTCATCAGATCGAGACGCAGAGACAAGCGAGATTCCTAAGAGATTGAGGTGTTTTGTTGTTGAATATATTAATGATCAAAGCAGTAGTGTTTACTGAGTGACATCTGAGTGACTGAAGACGCGGAGGATTAACGTTACGTTTGGTTCTGAAGGGAAATGCGTTTATGATCCAGCCTCACCTACAGAAGCAGTGAGTATAATGTCTTTTAATGACTTTCCTAATAATGTGTTAATTAGCAAGTTTCACTGTGAATACGGCTAAAAAAAGAACCTCCAAAAGCGACTTGATAATGAGGGGCGGAGTCAGCGGAGCTCCTGAAGATTTAAAGGGGAAGTACACAGAACAGAGTGATTTCTAAAGAGCTGTTTTTGCCAGGGGAAAAATGAGCGTTTTTACACTATCTTGAAGAAATTTTCAAACAAACTATATTACAAACTTTCCATTAAGATCCTAAAGAATCATATTAGCTTGAGGAAAATTGGCTTTGTACGACTTTGTACGACAAGTAAACCTACCGAACTAGAAAACTCATACATATGAAGCTGTATATGTGACGACATTATTCAATAGTATCAGTTTTTCAAATCGGGCAGGATTCTACAAATGTCTTGAAGTCATAACATAACATTCTGCAACTAACTGTGTGAAAATGAGACTTTATTGTACATTGATCTAGAATGACATTATCCCTCCCAGTCAATCTAGCATTAGTACGGGAAATAACAAAGCACGCCAGAACAAGAAAGGAAGTGGTTTGTCAATTAGTTTTTGGTCTTAAGGTCGTTAGCTATTGATCAAATATGTTTATAGCCAGTTGTCTGTCTTGTAGTAAATGTTATATGATTGTCACTCATCATTTTCCTGTGTTCCAAAATAAAACATTTGCCTTTCTAGTGTTTTCTCTTTAATACATATAGCAGACGTCCATTTACAAAAATCTAAAATGTCTCTCTCCCTCTCTCTCGTGTCTGAGTCCTCGAGCAGATGCTCTCTGTGTCCTCGTGTTGTAAACATTACGACGGAAGTCTATGTATTCTCTACATCTGCGCATGAATGCACTGATTTCCAAACACATGCACAAAACAAACCAGCACAACCCAACCTCCGGGCCGTGCGTCCATGATAATACTCATACAGTGGGGCAAAAAAGTATTTAGTGTTCCTGATGGTAGCCTTTGTTACTTTGGTCCCAGCTCTCTGCAGGTCATTCACTAGGTCCCCCCGTGTGGTTCTGGGATTTTTGCTCACAGTTCTTGTGATCATTTTGACTCCACGGGGTGGATCCTCAGATCGAGGGAGGTTATCAGTGGTCTTGTATGTCTTCCATTTTCTAATAAGTGCACCCGCAGTTGATTTCTTTACACCAAGCATACATACATACATACATATATAGCCTTTGATATTGATTTGCCATTACGTGAGAAAGAAAGAGTAACCGGAAAAATATGTAGACCGCAATAGATTTGGTGTTAAATTCTAAATAAATAAATAGAAGCGTAACAGATAATATATACATAGACTTTAGTGCTGATTTGGCATGAAATAGTAAATAAATGCGATAGAAAAGAGCGACTGGTGCTCAGCTGGCAAAACATGAACAAACTGCGTAACTGGCAGAAGAAGAAAGAAGCTCCAGAGGGCAAAAATACTTTCTCACCACAGCAACTCTTTATTATCTCTCCTCTCCTGTGTTTGTTTTGAAGGCCGTTTGATTTATGAGTATTTTTAGCCGTCTGTCTGTGGTGGAGATGAGGCTGGAATGTCTTTATACGCCACTACAAAGCGCTGGAAGGGCCGTCTCATCCCCAGCCGGTTTGTGGTTCACACAGACGTACGGACGGCTCGGACTATTGTCAATAATCTGTTTGTGTGCCACCGTTCCTCCGAAAACCAAATGAAGATGTGTCTTTTGGGGTCAGAACCGAAGTCGTTTTTAGACTTCTGCCCCTTTGTGAGGTAAAAATAGAGAGCGGAGATGACAGACTGTGCCGGACGGTCTCTAGATGGTAAACAGAGCTGGCTTACGCTGGCCAGAGATAATGATTAGCTTTACACTGGGAGAACTGATGAGAGCGACTCATGACAGGAGCTTTGTGGCATTACAGAGCTGAATGACTGAATACAGCCCTTATTTTACTGCTTTCCTCTTTTCCTTTCTGCTGGAGGCCACACGAGACTCCTCAGACCGCGTATATAACGTTTGGAGTTGTTTTTTTTTTATTTTTTTTATTCGTTGTGGATGCATTATATTTATCGACAGTGGTTCTAGTTCAAATAAATGCTGTTCTTGTGAACTGAGTATTTATGAAATAATCCTGAAAAAAGAAATATGGCTTTTTCCACAACAATGTTCAGCAGCACAACTCTATTCAGAAATGTAGTTAAGCATCAAATCTTCATATTAGAATGGTCTCTGAAGGGTCATGTGACACTAAAGAGAATTCAGCTTTGATCACAAAAAAATAATTACATATTACAGTAGTTTCACGAACAAAATAGCTATTTTAAATAGTAAAAATAGTTCACAATATTCCTGTTTTTACTGTGTTTTTAGTCCAATAAATGCTGTAATATTATAAAATGTGTGGCATTTTTACTGTTATTTGATGCATTGTGGATAATTCAGAATTTGTTTTACAAAAGAAGTGTATTGAATCGACAGCACTGAAGTCTGTCTCAGGAAAAGCACAAAAAAAAAACATGAATAAAAAAAAGTTTTTTTTTGTGGTGGAGGAAAAAAATAATTTTGAGATGTTAAAATAAAGGGGAAGAAGCCTAAATTATGGCAGGACCTTTTTTGTATTTTTTAATGTGTGGTGCAAACAGGCTTTTCATGAATATGATTCAGTAAGTTGACTCACTGAGCATCCTAAAGACGACCCGAGCGCCTGACCTCTGACCTTCAGTGCAGGGTTCTTCTCCGCTCCTCTGTTTTTCTGGGTTGATTGACACACACCAGCCCCTCTGAGCGTATGACATCAGCGTCTCTCTGCTGCTCTGCCAGCTGCTGATGTCACGGCTCAGTTTCACGCTGGGATTTCCGCTCTGTTGAGTAGGACGAAGGGGTGCTGGCGGGTCACAGATCATCCCACGGGAACCGTCCCGCTGCTGGGGAAGGGTCCAGTGCATTATGTTTAAAAATTACATATTTCCACAACCCACCAGAAGTCCACTGGTTCACACTTCTGAGTTTGTTTTAAATAAATAATTAATTAATTAATTAATTAAATGTAATAACAATATGTTTAATAAAAATTATAGTTGTTATTAATTGAAATGTAATATGTTGATAGTAGGTATTAAAAAATGATGGTAAATTAAATACAGTAAATAATTAATTCTACATGTGTATGCACACACTTTCTTTCATTTAATCAAATTGTTACAGTTGTGTGTATTTATAGTGAAACTATAATGATACAAATATATATGTAAGTTTCTATATAATCACTTTAAATATTGATTCATTATGTGTGGTTTTATGCAGAATTAATGATCTAATATGATATGTAACATAATGATCTAAATAATTCTAATTAGTTTAATTTGTTTTAAAATGTGTATTTAGGCATAAATGTTGTTTAAAATTGTGTATATTATAAATATCTGTGTGTGTATCAATCATTGTAGTTTCATATATTAATATGCATGGTCTTTAGCATGCACATTTTCTCTGTGTCTCTCCCTTTCTATGTCAGCTCTATCTTTTAGTTTTTATTGATAAGGGAACTATTAGTCAAATGTCCGCTCGCGTGTGTAGGAGAAGGAAGTTGAGCATCAAAGAGCCGCTGCGTGCTGAAGTTTCTCATTTGAATGTGTTGCTGCTGCTGCTGCTGCTGTGTTCAGAAGGAGAGTCACGTGAAGCAGATTCTACATTCGAAATGTTTACGTTACTGAAAACATGCTGAAATCACAAAGTCAGTACCCATGTAACATTGTTTGATCTGTGGGGAACGAGTCTGAATCTCTCTCTCTCTCTCTCTGTCTGTCTGTCTGCAGTCTCACCCGCTGTCTCTGTGTAACACCAGTGAAGATGACCGGCAGGAGAACAGCTTCATCAGCATCGTCAAGCTTGAGAGTCCAGAGAGCAAAGTGCCACAGTGCCAGCCGCTGCTGGATAAAGTAAGACACTCTCTCTCTCTCTCACACACACACACACACAGCTACAGGAGTTTTAGTGAAGCTCATATGTCATCGTTGTCCAGGTTTTGTGAACCAGAAATCATACATCATATGTTGTTTTTCTTGGTAATTTTCTGTCCTCTCTGAGCCTTGAATGAAACGGGCTGATGGAGTCTTAAATTATGTAAATGAGCTCTGCTGTGATTGGCTGTGACTCAGAGCAGGTGAAGCTGCTGTCAAATACAAGTTAATGTGTACATGTAATAGTCAGTGTTATTTTAGTGTCATTTATGTACTAATATAGTATTAATATTTCAATTTTTTACTTTAATATCTGTAGTTTTTGTTTAGATTGTATGCACTTTTAATTTTTAAATTAGTTTTTTCAAATATTTCTATTTTATTTTCAAATTTTTTTAATCAATCAATCAAAATAATTTTGAATGTTTTTCTTTTTAGTCAACAGTAACCACTGATCTTAATCAGTTTAGTACTTCATTGTATTTTTTCAGCTTTCATTTTAATTGAGTTTTGGCATATCTTTAGTTTGTATGCGTTTTAGTCATTTTTGTACTTCCGCTAAAGCTTAGTTTAGAGCATGTGGCTGTGATGTGATCTGAACAAGAAGTTTGTTGAATCTTGGGTCCAGAGTTCTTGAGTGGTTTAAGGCATGTATTTTCTGGTTCTAGTGTGGATGGAGGGTGTTGTGAACGGCTGGCACAGCTGATGTTGTGTGTGTGAAAGAGAGAAAGAGACGGAACACATCTGACCAGGGCTGGCCTCTGTTTCCCCTCCATGCAAGCTCCTCACCGAGTAAACATCTCTCTCCTCCTGCTTGTGCAGAGCAAGCCTGTTCTTGATAACGCTAATATTTCACAATTACCACAAATCCTTTTCCCTGAGCTTTTCAGCTCCACCGCTGCGCTTCGGTCTGTCCGTTTCGAGGGACTGAGAGGAAGCCTGATATGCCAGAATACCAGTCCAGCCCTGCATCTGACCGGCACCTCTCTGCAAGACAGCTCTGGGCTTAGTTAGGATTATTCTTTCGACAAGTATACAATAAGTTGATCAAAAGTAACAGTAAAGATATCTATCTATCCTTTGTTTGTTCTATCGTTCACTTTATCCCTTGTTCGTTCTGTCGTTCATTCATTCTGTAGTTTTGTCTATCTATCATTGGTTTTTCTGTCCTATCATTTCTGTCATTCTGTCGTCTAATGTGTCTTTTATCTGTCCATCAGTCAGCTTTTTTGTCTTTTATGCTTTTTAAAAAATTTTCTTCATCTATCTAAACCTTTGAACTTTGAAAATTGCATTTTTTTGCTACTAAACCTTTTTTAGTAGTGTAATGACTCGTCCTGCTGGTTTCTGGGCCTGGACTGATATCTGAAGGGATTTCCAGGGTTTAATCCGGTTCTGCGTGTGAACATCACTCCGTCTGCACTGATCACACGCATCCAGACAGTCTCAACAAGTTAATCAGAGTTAATAACCCGTCTGAGGAAACTCTTCACTTTTAGCGGCTGTTTATGTCTTTCTCTCGGTCTGGACGGATTACTGCTGCGGATCCGCTTTGTTTCGTGAACATCTGAAAGACTCTCAGGAAAACAAAGCGTTCTGTTCCAGTGCTTCTGGATGGGTATAAATACACACGAGAGCAGGCAGAATTGAGGGCTTTGGCTTGTCTGATGCTTGTGAATGTTTAGTTTGTCTGCACACATCATTGCACTGTTTACATCATATGATGTTTCCCAACAGTGCAGCCGTCTTATTTCAGACCCTGAGATGCTATTCTGACTTTATTCGTAGTTGTATACTAGTTTTTACTGATGTGCCTAATTAGTCTACCTTTTATTTAGAGTTTATTTATTTATTTTCTGTCTACATTTGAAAGATTTAGCCATTTAATTGTGTTTTGCCACTTGTGTCTCGTATTTTTGTTTATTCTGTATTTTTTACATTATTTAGATTATTTTCTTGTTAATAATTATTCTTTTAGTGTTAGATTTAAGCATTGCAATTACATTGAATTAAAAAATATATAAAACATATAAATACTATAAAAGTTTTTTTTATATTTTAGAATTTCATTGCTGAATTTAGTTTACATTACTAATAATAATGTTTATAATTTATTTCAAAATTATATACTTTTTGTTAAAATTATATTCTTATATTTTTATGTTTATATTTTATGATATATATTTTTATTAATTTTATTTTTTAATCTTTATTATATATATTTTTGCATTATAATATTATAATTTAGATTAAAGTATACTATAAAACATAATATCTATTATGTTATGCTATTATGCTTTTAGGTTATGTTATGTTGTTATATTATATTATATATATATATATATATATATGTATATGTATTTCCTTTTATTTTAGTTTCTGGTTGTAGTTAATAACCCTGCAGTGCAGTTGTGTATTGAACTCTCGTGACCGAGATGTTCTGCTGTAGCTTTCCTTCATTTGCCTCTCAGATGAATCCAATGCAAATGTCCTCATCTGAAGACATCATGGACTCTAACACCAGTGTCCGTCCAGATGCTGATTTCCTTCAGAGGCGTACAGCAGACAGAGCGAGAGGCTTCCCACTCGTACCGTGGATAATGTAGGTGTCTTTCACGAAGCGTCCCAGTCTGGACTAGTCCGGCGGTATGAAAAGAGCTCCAAATATTTACCCAGAACTGCTCATAGTCTCCCACACAATCCAAACATCCCCTGCGTCTCGGGCTGAAGGTCCACGCCAAACCATCAAAGGCAAAAGCCTGGGATTGCAGCTCATTGTGATTACGAACGCTCCCAAAAGACCTGCTGACTTCATATTTGCTCAAAGCTTAATCCGCAAAGCGCTGTTTTCATGCCGAATGAAAGGAGCGAGTGTTTGGCCATGTCTTTGGCTGGGAACGTGAGTCAGAGCGAGCAGGAAGAGACAGGGCCGTGCCTCGACACGATCTCCATCACACACTCCTCCTCTCCACAGATAATCCTCTACACTCTTACCAGTCATGTGTGTGTGATGGAGACATCACTGTGATGATGTTACTGACTCGTATTGTCTGTGTCGATTTTAGTTTAGAAATCATTTTTTCAGTTTGATTTTAGTAATAATTTATTCATTATACTTTTACTATACTGTACATATTTTACAACTTAAATTATAATTTTTTTTACATTTTAATGTATATTATAGGTCAATTTGTTTAATATTTACAGTTAATTCAAGTACTCTTAGTTTTTGCATTTTCATTGAAATATTGCTTTAAAATATAAACATTTAAATATGCATAGTTTGAATGATCATTTTGTGTTTTAGCAATTTAATCTAGAGTTATATATTTTAATATATTGATCATTTATACATTTCAATTATTTTTACATCTTGCTTTAGTTTTTTAGTGTTTGAATTTATAGTTACGTTATTTTAATGTTTTATTTTATTTAATATTTTATTTAAATTTTTTTTCAGCATTTTAATTGATATTAGAGTTAGATTATATTCATATTAACTTAAATAAGCTACTTAGTTTACATTTGGATTTTTTTAACCCTTAATTCATTGCTTAAAGGACATTGAAAAACAAAACTGTTTTAAAAGTGTCTTGCAAAAAAGCCGTTTCGGACGCTTCAGAGACACATCTGAGAAGTTCAGAGGAAGTCAGGCTCTCATCTCTTAACGAGCGCTCGTTAGTTACGGGGTTGCATGTTTGCGCATGTTTGTGTGACCCGCGGAGCTCAGGAAGTGTGTTAAAGAGGGAAATCCTCAAACACACGCGTGTAAATGACTGTGTATGTATCTGTCACAGCTCAAACTCTTGTCTTTTACTGAATTATTCCCTCACTTCATCTTTCTTTGTGTTCTTTGACATGGGCATACACTAGAAGCTCTGCTTACGTCATCAAACTCTGAGAGATGATTGGAGATTGATATATATCATATGCTAGATACTGCTCATAAACGTCGTGTAACTGGATGCATTATTCAGTGTATTTTTTTACAACAAGTTTAAAAAATTCTACTTTTCTGCATTTAAAAAAAAATAAAAAATGAAACTTTTACAAATTTGTGTAATTTAATTTAAAAATATTTAGCATAAATAAAATAAACCTAGTCCTTATTATTATTAATATTTGATTTTGATATTTTGCCATATTGCCACAACCGTGGAATTTCTGTCAAATTGTCATACAATTAGATGTTTGGTTTTTAAATCTAATTATTAGTAGTATTATTAATATGTTTGTGTAACAGCATGTATTATACAGTTGTTTTACGAGGCTAAAAACATGTTTTTATGAATTAAAAAAAATACTCGTATGTTTTGCTGCTGTCACGTGAAGTGTGTGCAGGATATAGCGCTGGATTACAGTTGATTCCAGTGCTGGGAACTTCAGGAAGTGCAGATGGAGATAAACTCTTGGCTGGTTCTGATTTCCAAGCTTTAAGTTCCTTTAGCGGCTTTAAAACTTCATCCAAATAGAAAGGAGACACGTTTGTCCTGCGTGAGAGTTGTTTCCCTCCGTCTGTCGGACGTGTTTTTGTCGTTTCAGGGACTGTACAGGGTCATAATCATATTTCAGATGCTTTAGGACGTGTGTATGTTCTCTGTGAAGCACTTTAAAGAGAGTGTGTTTGTGTGAAGCATGATGAATGGAGCGCCTCATCCTCTATCACAGGAAACCAGATCCTCTCCGAAAATACAGCTACTCTCTAGCCATGTCATTAACACTCTCCTCAAACTTCAGAAAAATCTAAATCAGCTTGTTAGAACGACGTCTTGAGGATCACGTGACACTGACGACTAGAGTGATAATGGTGAACATTCAGCTTTACGTCATAGAAATGAATCACATTTTACGATACATGCACATAGAACAGACTTAAATTAAAATTACTTAATTTCACTGTATTTTTACTCAAATGCAGCATAACATAAAATCTTAAACATTGTAAATAAAAATAAAAAAAATATATATTTTGTGTGTGTTTTTAGCTTAGTTTTTATTTTTATTAAGTTGTAGTTATAGTGTTGTTTTTGTCTTTTTTTTTTGTTGTCTGTAGGCCAATAGTTTTTATTCATTTTTATTTGAGTTAGTTTATTTTGGGATAAACCGAATGGAAATGTGAAATGTTGCTTTAAAAACTAGCTGAATTTAAGTTTTTTATTAAATTAAGGTTTATTTTATTGTTAAAAATTATTATATGGTTTTACATAACTATAATAAGCTATATTGAAATGCGAAGACATATGAGTCAGAGTTATGTGACTTTTTATTGTAAGCATAATACATAAACATAATAAATGCTGTAATAACATCAGATTTGCTCTTTGGCTGCAGACTGAACTAAAGTAAAGTGTTTTTCTCGTGTGTGTGTGTGTGTGTGTAGCTGTTCCAGTGTTTTTTTGCTGGTTGATGTTATCATGTGTGTGATAAAGACAGAAGAATGGGCGGCTTTGTTTGCAGGACATCCCTCATCATCATCATCACCATCATCGGTTTGATTGGAGATGGAATGCATTCATACGCTCTACAGGAAGTGGGCGTATCTGTCTTTAATGTAGTGGCTGTCAGGGCGAGTGTGTGAGAGAGATGCCTGTGCCACTCTCTTTCACTCATACATGGCTTTGTGTGTGTGTGTGTGTGTGTGTGTTTGGCCCATTTGTCGCTGGGCAACGGCTCCCACAGTTGTTGTGGATTCCAGCGCTGCATCTGTTGTGTTTGAAGCTCAAGGTCGATAACTCTTCTCTTGTTGTTACACCCTCTGTCACACACTTTCTGGGATGTTCCCATTGGAACGGGTTCCTCTCACATGGATGAGAACACAAGAGCCTGCAACTCCTTTTTCTGCAGCTGTGCGTTTGTGCTTTTTTGTGTGTCTGTGTGTGTGTGTGTGTGTGTGTTCTATATCCTTAAAGGTGCCATAGAATGAAAAACTGAGTTTACTTTGGCATGGTTGAATAATAACAGTTCAGTACATGTACATAACATACTGTGAGTCTCAAACACCATCGTTTC
>JAUCMU010000085.1:69989-88899 GCA_032275025.1 Enteromius treurensis | reverse complement strand
CTGAGCTCCAGAGATGCAGTCGGGAGATGGGAGAAAGTTGTAGAAAGTCAACCATCACTGCAGCCCTCCACCAGTCGAGGCTTTATGGCGATAGCCTCTCCTCAGTGCAAGACACATGAAAGCCTGCATAGAGTTTGCTAAAAAAACACCTGAAGGACTCCGAGATGGTGAGAAATAAGATTCTCTGGTCTGATGAGACCAAGACTTTTTGACCTTAATTCTAAGCGGTATGGCTGCATTCGAACAAAAGGATGTGTCTACTTGATACTGAGCAAAGGGTCTGAATACTTATGACCATGTGATATTTCAGTTTTTCTTTTTTAATAAATCTGCAAAAGTGTCAACCATTCTGTGTTTTTCTGTCAATATGGGGTGCTGTGTGTACATCAATGAGGAAAAAAATGAACTTGAATGATTTCAGCAAATGGCTGCAAAATAACAAAGAGTGAAAAATGAAAGGGGGTCTGAATACTTTCCTTAACGACTGTATATGAGATCTTTATTTTAGGTATGGCATATGCCCTTAAATGATCTTAATATCAGTGGTCACTCTATATCTCCAGTAATGTCTTCAAAGGTGAGATTGAAATGATCCAAACGTATAATGCAATGCAATGCTTATTGAGAAACGATAAACTCGCCTCAGAAGATGTGAGATGTTTTGGAGACTTGTACAGTGAAAGTAAAGCCTCTGGAAGTGAACGTTCATCCAAAGATCAAATGTGAGATGCATTGATTTTTCTAAACATCAGAAGGCATGAAGTACATTGTTGATAAATTAGAGTAGGTTTTATTATGCAGAACTTAGCACCATGTTGCAAGGATTGTGCACTTGCTGTGGCATTCTGTTTTTAGTTTAAAGAGTTTATTTCAGTGTGCGTCTGTGGGATCTGTGTCACGGTTTTCTGCTCCAGCAGGTGAAAACTCTGCATCTGATCTTTCAGTAATCGCACACTACTCCTCAACAACACACACAATTTGAGTAATCATTCACGTCTGGAGCACAAGCGCTTCAGGACGACACACACAGTCGAGTTTAATTAGAGTCTGGGTTTGTTCTAATCACTAACCTTCAGTCTAATTTACAGTAATAGCAGTGCTTGACTTTGCTAATTATAACCGCTCAATCACTTCACCACGGCTAAATGCACACAGCGCAGCGGTATACTTTCCTGCAGCTCATACTGTGACCTTTGACCTTTGAACTCTCAGCAGTTGGGCAGGAAATAGACCTTTGGTGAGTTATTGGTCATTGTTTGGGCAGAATTCCCTCCTGATCGCACAAGAAGTGCATCTATCTTGACAAAGACGGGGAGTGTTTGACACACTGGAAGGAAGCACTAGTGTTTTTGTAGTATATATGAACTCGGGTTTTCTTCTCTAAAGTGTTGAAGTCTGAACTACTGAAGCCACACAATAATGAGTGTGTTTATCACCTAGTTAGTTGTTTTTTTTAATTTAAGTAAACTTAAACTCCTAACCTGAAGTAATAAATCACTGGTTGCTGGCAACAATGGATTGCTTGCGTGTTTTGGTGCAGGACTTTCTTTCAACTGGATGAATTTAAAAGGAGCCTTTCATTGTTTGTCGATTCAAACAGACTTTTAATGTTTTGCAGTCTCTTAAAATGTTTAAGGAATTTGGTAAGAAGTTATTGAATGTGCAGACTTTGACTTTAACACATACTCTCTCTCTCTCTCTCTCTCTCTCTCTCACGGGGTCAGAAACAGTGCTGAATTGCATAATGGGAGGACTCAGTGTCCTGTGCTAGGATTGCCATCTGCTGGTTCGTGTTTTTTTTTTTTTTACAGCACAACTAAAGCTCTGTCTCTTTGTGTCTCTCAGGCTCGTCTGGCTCTTCAGAGAGGCGCTCATGCTGTCATCTTTGACATCACAGATGATCCCGGTGCTGCTCAGGAGGTCTGTTTGTGTGTGTGTGTGTGTCCTTTGTAATAACACACCTTTGTAGCCAAAGTTTTTGCATAGTTTTTTTTCTTTTTTAAGGCAGTAGCCAATAAACACTATAATAATTTAGAACATTATAAATTAACACACATCTTTTCCAATCTTTTTTTATCCTATTTTATTTATTATTATTATTTATTATATTTATTTGTGTTATTGTTTTTAATTTTTTTTAAAAGACACTTATCACATCATTAAATATAAAGAGAAAAACAGAGGATCTCCTTAAGTTGTTTTTAAAAAATATTTGTTAAATGTATTTTTATGTTTTTTTAATTAAGAAAGACATGAGCAGAAAACAATTATCAGTTTTAACCATCACTTCAAATTAAAACATGGGATGTCCTTCAGTCCATTTATTATTATTTTATTATTATTATTATTATTATTATTATTATTTATTGTATTTTTTTTAATAATAATAAAAATAATAATATTTTATTAGACATATTTAATATATTATATGTTATTATGATATATTATTATTGTATTTTTATGTTTGTTTTTTTGTAAAACAATTGCAGATAAAAAAAACTTATTGCCGTTTTTAAAATCATGTTTTTTGACAGATTCTTACCATTGTGAATTTTTATTCCATACATTGTATTTAGACGCTCTGTCCTAAAGTGTTGTTTGTCTTTTTCCCAGCTGCGTGATTCAGGCTCGTTGCCTCGTCCAGTGGTGCTGGTGAAGTCATCCGATGCAGAAGAACTGATGGGACTCGTCAACAAAAACGAAGAAGCCATGGTGGTCATAGACATTATGATGGAGACTCAAAAATGGGTGAGTAATGGTATCCACATTTCATTTTTTCATGGCTGGTAGGCAGTTGACTGACCAGTATGTTTAGGCCTAGTGTACATGTTGGAGTTGGAACTAGAAAATAGTTTAGAAATATGCTTACACTGTTGGTTTAACAGGACCAGTGCATCACTGTTATATCTGGGGCAGTATCCTGTTAAAGGTATACCTTTGTGCCTTGTCTACCCATAAATAGTGCATATTAATACAGGTATATTAAAATAACATTAGCTTCCAAAGTGTACATACTAGTACCATCCTGGTCTTTTCAGAAGGGATTGTTTCGTTTGTGTTAAAGATTTGCCTTTTGGGATAGCACCTTCTGGATGTTTATTGGGTTCAAATCCATTAGTAGGTGGTTTATGGACAGCACGCTTAAGCTTCACTCTTTGTGTGTTGTTTACACAGCCTCATTATGATGTTGGCATCCTGCTGACTGTGGCTCTGGTTGTGTTGGCCATCATCATGATCTTTGCTCTACGTTTCCGCTGCAGGTCCAACAGAACCTGGGTAAGAAAACATAACACATTATACCTGGAGTGGTCCTGAAGAGCCACAGACCTTGATTGAGTCAGGTGTGTTTGATTAGAGTTGGTTTGAAACTCTGCAGGACTGTGGCTCTCCAGGACTGAAGTTGGGCAGCCCTGCATTATATATCATTGCAAATGATAAATCAAGTCTCGATGTTAACTTTTTTCGTTCCATCATTGTATTCCTCTCCACGTCTGCATGAACAAAACGTATTGCTTTGACTTTTAAATTCACTCTAGAAATCTCGTGACTGTTTTTTCTCAACTCCCAGGACTCTGTGCACCAGCAGACCATGCGTGCCATCAGCAGGTTGGAAACGCGCACATACAGCTCTCAGGGTTGCTCTGCCTCCCAGCTTTCTCGTGGGGCTCCAGGGTCAAACAGCAGCTCCAATTCCAGCCCAATCTGTGCCATCTGTCTTGAGGAATTCATGGATGGCCAGGTAGGAGATGAAAAAAAACTAAAAAGCATTATAAGATTTTGAAGAAGGGCGAGAGAAAAGCCACTTTTGTATCGAAGCACACCAGTGGGACATTTAATATAAAAAATTTTCTCTCTTTCTGGCAGGAATTGAGAATCATCTCCTGTGCTCATGAGTTCCATAAGGAGTGTGTCGACCCCTGGCTCCTTCAACACCGCACCTGCCCACTGTGCATGCACAACATCATGGGTAAACAGCCTCTGGGTACATATATATATTTCTCCAATAACTTTTTTATAGAGCCACAGAGGCAGCACTTTATTGAAATTCCTCTTGTTTCTTTATCAAATGCTTCCTAAATATTAACATATGAGCTGCCCAGACCTGTGTGACTTTCTTCTGTGGAACACAAAAGATAAAATGGTCCAGCGTTGTTTGGACGCCAATATCCTTCAAAATGTCTTTCAATGTTTTAAGGAAGAAGGTTATGTTGGATTGGTTAGACCTGATGCAGGATCTAATTTGTTTAGAACCAAAGCCTGAACATACCCTGATTTTCAAGACAAGTTGTTTTTCAAAGAACCAAATGTTTCCAAACTAAATTCACCATATATCCACCATCAGGTTCAGATCTGACATCCCGTCAGCCCCAAAGAAGTCGAATGCCTCCCCCTCCACTGGAGCACAGTCAAGCTTTCCTTCTTCCCCATCACTATTCGAACCAACACTCTTATCCCCAGCACCATGTTCCCTTTTCCCTGCGGCATCATTATCCCCATAACCCCTCTGGACCTTTACCCCAATTGGGCCATTATGGCAACTCTCCTCCTCTGCATCCACGGACTCTCCGTTGCCTTCCCAGCAGACCTTTGGGTGCTAGCTGTGCATACCATTTGGCTCCGGATGGCCTTCATGGACGTCCACACAGGACAGGCGGGCACGGGTGTCGGACTGGGGGGCATCACTATGCGACTCCTAGAAGGTCATGTCACCGGTGTCCCGGAGGACCTTTGCGGAACACTTCGGGTTCTCGGATGCATCACCTGGCATCGCCCGCAAACCATGCAACTCATCATCACCCGCCGCGTGGAGGAGGCTCGCACAGTCGCCAGGATGACGGCAGCTGCTCGGGAGGGAGTTACCATACGGAGCGGAGCGGTTACCTTGCAGACGGACCGGCCAGTGATTCCAGCTCGGGATCGTGCCACGGCTCGTCCAGCGACTCTGTATTGAACTGTACGGATATCAGCCTGCAGGGCGTCTATGGCAGCTGGTCCACTTTTCGTAGCTCGCTCAGCAGCGATTACGATCCATTTGTCTACTGTGGACCGGGCAAAGCTCCACGCAGAGGGAGCATGGAGGCCACACAAAGGCCTCGTTCCTTGGACTCGGTAGTGAACCGAACCGGGGGTACAAGCGGCGGTGATGCTGGTGCCATTTGCCCGGAAGAACAGCAGCAACAGGTGGCTGTGTTCAGTCACGTTCACTATCACAGGCATAGACACCACTACTACAAGGATGGGGAACTCAGTCAAGGGCCCGGCCGAGGCTCTGATGAGGATCAAGGGGCCATATCCTCAGCCGTAGCAGCAAGTGGGCCTTGTCTTGTAACTAAAGACAAAGACTCTTCCGGGTGTCAGGTACAGCACCAGTCTTGCCATTGCCCCAAAACAGACCTCAATTCAAGGAGGGTTGAGGTTAGAGACCCGGACCCTGTTTCTTCCTCAGGTGCCTCCGTGATCCTTCCCTCTCCTCCTTTAACCTCTCCGTCCCCATCCTGTTGCTACAAAGGCCCAGGGTGGACGACCGGTCGGAAAGCAGCTGGCTGTACATTGGAAGTGCCTTCGCCAGTTGTTCACTTCCATCAAAGCTTGGACCTCCAGGATGATTGTAGCATTCATATTCACTACGGACAGGGAACGGGAAGCTACTGCTGCACACCTCCGCCAGACATAGCCCCCACACTGCTGCCGGTGCCCCTGATCTTGGACTCGACGGGTATGACCGACTGGCCGTGCTGTAGTGGGGCACATGTGGTGTGGCAGAAGCAGGTACAGCAGGCCCATTCAGAGCCTCAGCTCCTGAGACCCACTTCGGGAACGGACAGACCTCTGTGTAGGGCCCATCACGGTCCAGGGGATGAACTTCCCATGGACATCTGTCTGTACTGCCAAAGTCTACACAATAGTCAGGGTGAGTATGTATATCTGACTGTGGTGCTCCACTTTTTTGCGTCCTAAGGCTGATGATACACAGGGCAAGTTTTTGAGCAATGTTGTCACCTATTCTCAGTGGGAAAGTGCCCAAAAATCATTGCTCAAAAAGGTTTTCCTGTTGCATTTTTGTACTTATGTTTCCCATTGTCCAGCAGTCAGTTGTTTTTGGTGATTACCAAAGGCTCAAGATATTTTCAAACTGTAATCAACTACATAATTTACGTAATTATAACCAAACAGGTAAACTTATCTACTCAATAGTCTGGTTAGCCTTAAGCATATTTATTCATAATTCCATCCATCCAAACAAATAACAACAACAAAAAAACACTTTATTCAACAATTTGGCACTGTTGCGCCATTTTGGAGAGCATCCACTGGACACATATAGCGTACGCAATTCTATTGTCAGCTGCAATGCAAGGATACATCTACAACGTGTATTAATGCTTTGATTTGTATGAAAACACAGCATATCCTTGCATTGCTGCTTTAGGTAATGTAACCTTGTTGTATTTCACGTATAGCCAAAATTTGAGCTTTTCTTTAGAAGACTTGAAAGAATCATAAACATTGGTTTGTTTTACTTTTTTTTTTTATTATTCACAGGGTCAGAGGAAGAGTCTGGTGTTTGAGAAAACTCTTCATCCAAAACTCCTCACGCTGCTAGACGAGAGCCGAAATGGACAAAACTCTTCATCGATCTCTCGCTGTCTCTTTCTCTCACATGTTGAGTCTTCCGGATAATTCCAAACGTCTTCTGCAATATCAAACTGGATAACTCTGGAATCTCCAGACCTCAGATTTCATTCTCACTGACAATACAGTAGTCATTTGACGATTAGATGGGTACTTTTCAGTAGTAGCTCTCTGTTAATAGCACCTTTTGTAATGTCCAGAACAAGTCATTCTTGGTACTTTACCCAATACGGTCCAAATGCATCTTTTCATAGACAAACAAGTGGTATTAATTCAAGCATTTTTTAAAGGATCTGGAAGATGCGCGTGGGACTGAATATGGTTTCTTCCTTTCCTTTGGTTTAAAACAAGATTTGATTAGTGTCTCAAGTGCTTCTTTCATGAAAACCCTTCAAGATATAAACATGCCTTTCCATATTCCATTGAGATATAGCGTATGTACTTTATGCAAGTATGTAGGCACTTCTGTCTACACAAGCTTGGCTGCCGTGTTCTGAAATGTGTCCGGGCCGGTTCATAATGCAACATTAGTGTAATTTGCCGGAAATCTGCTCACAACAGCTATCTGATTAATAACGTATAATATGAAGGTATCATTCTACCTTGAAGACTGAGATGCGAAGCATGTACAACGAAACCGAGAGCTTGCAATGCATCGGCTGTGCACTTACTTTGGTGTTTGCGTACTTGCATAAAGTACATTTCATTACTAGCCAATTTTGAACTGTCTAGTCATTGCGATGCCACTCGCCTCTTCTGTATCTTTTCTAGCTTTTTAACTATGTGTTGGGCTACGTTCAAGCATCTGGCCTGGTTTTCCAGCACTACCTCAGATAACCAATCAGAAAGTCCTGTTGGCGAGACGGTACTTCAAAGGTACTTGTGCGTTGGCCTCTCGTTACCTCTGACAGATATTAACTCAGAGGAGTGATAAGAAGCTTTACTTCATATCATCTGTCCTTGGAAAGGAGCATTTCATTGAGGTTTCAGGTCTCGGTTTTGTTAATTCAGAAATGGCAGCTGTTATTTACAAATGTTTGTGTCTTCATTTTATTAATTTTGCTCGTCAGAATGGAATGAATCGACTGAATATATTTAGGGAAAGTTGTGAAGATTTTTTTGGTTTTGTTTTGTTTCGATTATTTTGGTCTGTTAAGCCTGTAATGTGTTCGGGCTGAGAAGGACTACATTTCCCAGATTGCTTTGCTTTCACCTCTGTGACTCTCATGTTCCCTTAAAGGGATGCGACATTTCATAGAAACCAACCAGCATACAAGCTTACCAAAAGTGCCTCTGTAACCCATGAAATGAACACTTCATGAAGTTTATACATGCATTTATGTAGCCTGCTGTCATGTTCCTTTGCAATACCAGCTCACACGCAAAACTTGAGTTGACTCGATGCGTATTGCCTGCAAGCGTAGTTATGCTCTGTTACCCAGAAATGTCTGTTATCAACCTTCAAAGGAATGGTCTGGGTTCAAAACAAGCTAAAACATGTGACATGCTGGAAGTAAACCCTTCCTTGAGTTTGTAAAAAATATCCCATGCAGTTTTGAACCTGTACCATTCCTTCAACTAAAGAAAAGGAAACACTGGAAAGCTTGCCATGACAAACACCTGAATGTTTTTTTTTTTTTCAGTCAGTAGGTCAAACTGGTCAAAGGTCTTGGATCCATTGAACCACAAACACCTCCCACAAATCGTTTTGGCGTCATACTGTCTCAAAAATGAGGCTGAATCCCAAATGAAAATCTATGCAAGACAAAATATAAGAAACCTCAGTACAGGGTTCCCACACTTTAAAAACAAGTGACTTGTTTTCGATAGTTGTAAAGATTACACTCTGATTTGAAAGCAATGTGTGATAGCAAGAATTTATTTCGACTGAATTGTTGTTTTTCACGGCCTAGAAATCTTCTTTCTTTTTGACCTTGTATTTCCAATACTTTGTGTGGGAACCCAAGGTTCAGATGCATCCAGACAGTCATTTGTTCACTTCTTTGTTAACCAAAGATAAGAATAACCCGATGTTTTTATTAAGTTGCAGTGAATTTGAATAATTAAATCCTTATGATTTTCTTTGAACTCGAGTACATAAACAACAACTACCACAGATTATGGAAAATCCGCATTGCACTTCAATGTTGGTATCCGTCTCACACAGATTAATGCGTAAAACTCTTGGCTTTGTCTAGAAAGGATGCAAACAGCACTTTGCCTTGGGAAAAACAAAATCTGCGTGTGATTCAAGGAAGGAACGCAAAGCAAAACAATCAAAGCACTATGTAGCTACCAGTTCTACATCAATCAAACTGAACAATGAGGATGGTTTTATTTTGTCTACCGTCGGTCCTTTGTGTTGGTTGTCAATTATGTCTGTATTGTTCATATGCTCTCTTTTTCCACAGAAAATCAATTAAAACTGCCTTTTTTTAAATAGAGCTAAATCCCTTCAGAATTCAAGGGAAATGCCAGTATATGTTCAATATTTTGTGTAAAAAAAAAAAAGAAAAGAAAGACAAAACAGTTATAAGATAAAGCGTTGTATTTTATATATAATAGAACATTTCAATATGGTTAATGTCACTAATATATTTATTTACTAATATATTTATCCATTTTTGTCCAGGTCTGAGAAAAATTTAAAAAAGGTTATTTTCTCACGTTTGGAATGATATACTTTATGAAACGTACAGCTGCCATCATAGATGTATACGCCAGGCATCATTCCGATTATAAACAAATAAATTATTTTGAAATAAAAATGTGGTGTTTTATTTTATTTCATATATTATTGTACACACACACACACACATTTTTTTTCTGCATGTTTTAGTTATTTTTCTTCTGTTTGTTGTATTATCTGTAGTAAATATTTGTCTGAAGTAAGGGACTCTTCGCCCACATCCAAAAATAAATTAATAAATAACTTGAGTTAAAATTTTTAAAAAAAGTAAGCCCTTGAAACTTTTCCCATGTTTTTTGTTTAAGTTATATTGGTTGTCCACCCAAACTTAACTATATTAAATGTTTATTTAAATTAGTGGCTGAATAAACTAACTTTAACAAGAGACCGGCATATTAAACGGGACCAACTCAGCACAGATAAGAACCACTTCAATATTCTGCCCAAAAACTTTTTTCAACCCCATTTGACTCCCAAAGTGAATGTAGGACATGAACAAATCAGCGATACGTTGTGCGGTTATCATATTAAATGTCTTTATTGTTGTCCTGGACATTTAAATATTATTTCACTCTAGTATGAGGCTGGAGTTAGTCACCTTAATGCAGTTGTGTGTGTTAGTAAAATGCCTTGGGGACGCCCTGGCCCTCCGGTGTGAGAACCGTGAGGTTTCCTCTAGCATCCTGGTCTTTCTCAATGGCTTCGAACAGAGATTTGAAGTTTCCAGCTCCGAAACCCTGATGAATAAGAAGAGAGGTCACAGGTTAAACGTGGTTCTTATGATTAAAAAAAAACAGATAGAACATTTCAACATCTGTCTGAGGTGTAGAATATACTTGACTGATGCATTGCTAGAACAGCAAGAAGTCAAATTTCAAAGTATTTTCCTGAAAAGCACACTCCAATAATCAGCTTTTTTTTTGTTTTCTTACATATTTTTAACTTTAAAAATCATGTAAATAATGAGCACATGTGCAACCTGTATATATCTGCTAAAACCTCTAAAAATGCTGTTTTAGAGTTTTATTGCCCTCGGTCTTGGGACTTGATCTGTTAGTGTCACTGGGTTTGTTTTCTTGCTCTGTTTTACAGTTTAAGCACCTCAGGGGAAAGTAAAGCCCCCTTTAGTGTGATTCAGACAGAAATGTCTTGTCTTTGGCCATTTCTTTTACTTCACAAGCTTTAAAAAGCCCCTAATAAAACTATGAGCCCGTTCAAACATGTTTTCTCAGAGCTCAGATTCAAACGCAGTACTGTATTTACACTGGAAACACTATATATTTAATCTGTATGACATTATTTTATAACTAATATTGATTATAATAATGCCAAAAATATCAGCACCCATGGTAAATACTGTAGGATCAAAGAAGGCGGTGAAAATTAATCTGCATTGTTAATCCTTTCGAATTTAAGACTGGGAGAAATATCATTATGAAATAAACGTTTTTCTCTAATACACATTGATCACAATTAACGGCTCTCTTTTATTCAATGCTTTTTGAAACCTCTATTTGCCCGTTTAACGGCTCTAGATTTTCTCCTATAATGCGGGATGAGAGAGAGAACACCTGACAAGAGACCATCCCTTCATCCAGAATCACTCCAGACCCTTCAGACTCCGCTCCTTCTCTTCAGTCCACCTCACTCATTTTCTACAGGGTTCAGGTCAGAGGACTGGAATGGCCAGCAGAAGCTTGGTTTAGTGCTCAGTGACCCATTTTTGTGTTGGTTTTGAGGCTTGTGTTTGGATTATTGTACGGTTGGAAGATCCAGACATGGTCCATTATAAGATTTTTAACTGAGTCATGTCCAGGACCTCCAGCAGGAATACAGACCCACATCGTCAGAAAATACAGCAGTATATGTCATTGTACACACATGGAGTACTTTGTATCCATGTGTTCCAGATCCGGTCCTGGGCTCAGGCAGTGTAGGCAAATGCTAATTGCGCCGCTGATCCCCTGATTCTATTTTTGTAACAGGTAGGTTTAGGAATGGGGTTGTGTGGTCAGACAAATTAATTCCAATAAAACTGCCTAGGGCAGCAAACTATAAATAAATATATTCTTTTCTTATTGTGTTGATGATTAAGGGAATTTGGGCTTCGTTTTACATAACTGTTTTTATTTCTGTGAAACAGGAAGACATGGCTGGATAATTTCATGTTCATAATCACCCTGGAGTGCTCAAAATTGTGAACATCAAGGGGAATATACATAAGAGAAATTTTGCTCATAAGAATTTCTAGGGGTGTTTGTGAGCTGACACATAGTGCCGTTGCACTTCGGGCGTCACGAGTTCGTGTCCCAGCTCGCAGACCTTTCCTGATCCCATTCCCCATCTCTCTCTCTCTCTCTTTCCCAATTCATTTCCTGTCAAGATTGATCTGTACTGAAATAATTAAAGGCAAAAAATGCCAAAAAATGAATGCATTTCTAGGGGTGACAATAATTGTGTCCAACATGTATTTGAGAAAAACATTAATTTCATAATGATATTTATGAATAAAATTATCCAATAAAAGGTTACATTTTTAAAATAAAAGATCAAAAGGATTAAAACTGCAAATTAATTTTCACAGCCGCCTTTGATAATGTTTACCAACGGTGCCAATGTTTTTGGCTATAACTGTATGTGTGTATATATATATACAGTGCCAATATAGAGCCATATCTCATTGCTATGAGTGTGATATTGCATTTATACAATAATTTGATGGCAGGAGGGCGTAAATGCATAAGAAACAACAATGTGTGTATTCAATATAATTTTTTTTCTCTCTGAATTGAGACTTTTTTTTTTTTTTTTACTTACAATTCCGTTTTTTGCAATTCTGACTGGTTTTCTCAGAATTGTAAAATACAAACTCACAATTGTGATAATAATTAATTTAATTCAGTGGTGAAAACAAGGTCAAACACTGACTCACAGAGTGGTTGTTCCTTTGTATGACCTCCAGGAAGAGTGTGGGTCTGTCCTGCACGGGTTTGGTGAAGATCTGAAGCAGGTAACCTTTATCGTCAAAGTCTACTAATATTTTTAACTCCTACATTGGATAAAAGAATACATGCATTCAAAAAAGCATTCAGACATGTCTATTTATTGAACAAAGTGCACTGTGATCTTGCTTTCTCTTACCTGCAGTGTTTTTAGGTCCTCCTTCACCTTGATCTTTGCCGTCTTGAGATTCTGCCGTAGGGTGTCGTAGTAATTATCAGGTGCAGCCAGGAACTCTATCCCTCGAGCTCTGAGGTTTACGATCTGGTTCATCAAGAAAGAGTTCAAGGTTTGTATTTGACTTTATTTTAGTCGGACAGGAATGAATCATACTGAGAGGAGCTGAGCTTTTGAACCGTACGGCTTGGATGATGTTGGGGGTGTTTAGTGCGATGTGCTGCACTCCGGGTCCTCCGTTGTAGTCGATATACTCCTTTACAAACAACAAGAGGAAATTATGGAAGTAAGATTTGTTATAGATTTCAAATGTTTTAGGCAGAGGTGAAGCGTATCGCAATTGTGGTAATTGCTTAGGCTTGACAAAGCCAACAGTGATCTACTATTTAACCTCCTCCTTCTTCTTCTGAGAATAAATTTAGTCAGTCTCCTCCCCTACAGTTTTCAAGCTAGGGCCACCAAACTTGGGTCAGACCTTAAATTTGGCCTGACTCGGGCTGCTGTATCTTTTCTAACTGATCAGAGTTATGGTTGTTAAACGGATATTCAAATCTTCAAATAGTCCAATAGACTTTTATGAAAGGGTGTCAAAACTTTTGAACAAATATCACATATAAAGTATTTGAGCTGTCTATCACTAGCAAAGCTTAACAACTATCCTACATGCTAAATCATGTTAGCAGCATGCTAATGCATGCTAGCAATGTGCTAATCATACTACTTTTTGAGAAAAGAAAAACAATATGCTGGTATGTTTTGAAGCTGGGATGCTGGTTTAGGCTTTGTGGACGGAATATCCAAAGCCAAAAGCCAAATATCTGAAATGTTAAAAACTATAGTATACTATAGCTATAGTAGTGTGTAGTAAAATAGCTAAAACTACTAGAATTAATACTAAGTGGAATTAAATAAAAAATATATATATGCAAAAACTGAATCACATTTGTTTTTAAAAGCTAAAATACTAATAAATTGATGAATAGATACAATTTTTAATTGCTGTAAAATTAACATTAAATTAAATGAACATTAAATTGCTATATGTGTCTGTACGTGTAGCCTTAAAAATATTACTTAGCTGTCTGACCTCTCTCAGGGGTAAATATTTTACATTGCATAGTTTAGGACTCACTGCCTTAAAGAATTCAATTTTTTTTTTAAACTCAAATGTGTGCAAGAAGTTCACAATCTGCTGGAGGAACCTGGATTTGTGATTTCTTTTTCCCAATGGCTGGTTCGTTAATGGGCATCTTAATGGTTTCCTCATAATTGGTGACTACGATGGACCTGAGAGCGCTGTATTCAGTGTGGATCTGCTTGTCATCGATGGACCAGAACCTGTGGAACAGCAGACACTTCTGGTACCTGCAGGAAAAGACAGGTTGCGTTATTTGCCAGTGACGGTTCCTCGAATTTGTCTTATTGATCTGTTTGCTGGACGTGTGACCCTCACCAGTCAGAAACTGGCACCATTTTATCATCTGGCTGGTTTCCCACTATGTGGTCGATGAAGCTTAAATGTCCCGGAGGCCTTTGCGAGACAAAGAAAACCGCTTGTGAGAAAGCTTAGGCATATTACTTTATGCATTTTGTCGTAAATTAGGCACGTTTTGCATATCAGTACATTTCTGGCCTTTATTTGCACTTCTCAGTAAAAGGACTCACAGTTTTGATAACACGGGGTCTCTGAACAGCGGCTCTTTGTATCCGGGCAGAAACAGACCTTTATACGGCCCCATGTACTCCACGAGTGTGTGTGTTGTGTCTCCATACTGCAAGACATCACATCTTTCAATGCAAGTCTGTGTGGGTGTGTGTGTGTGCATGCAAAACTCTCTCTGACTTACTGTCTGAATTACAGCGTATTTGACTTTGCCGCCTGAATCCTGCTCGATCCACGGCTCTTTGACGATCACCGCTCCACTCTCTTTGGCTTTCTGTAAACACAAACACACTTTCAATCCAAAGTCCTTTCGAGGCAGATCAGTTCAGTTTCTGAGGTGATGATTGTATTCAGAACTGGCTGTCAACTGAATACTGTGCAGAAAACACTTCAATAGTGCAATGATTGATCTTATTCCATGTTTTCTAGTTTTGCTTTTGTTTTTTTGTCATGTTCTTTGCCTGCTTGCGCATTACAGTAAGCAAACGTGTAATAATAATATGCATTATGCAGGTACACGTTTTTTCCCATGTTCTGTTATTCTTTTCATGACAATTTTCCCCCTCACTCGATCATTAATGTAATGCAAATAAATAACATTTCTTTTTTTAAATGTCATTAACTGTGTTTGAAATAATGCTTACTTTTTGAAAATAAAAAGTGCAATAATGTGCCTTATGCAGATTTCTAAAATGCGTTGCATGTAAGTTGCGTCCAGCAATAAATGTTCAATTTTCCATTTTTAAAGTGTAAATTTTGTTGTAAAAATGTTTCACCTTTAGGATTATGTCTGATCATCAGTTTTTTAATAAACCAGTCAATATTCGAGTTCATTAGAAAGAGACTTTCTAGCAAGCTAGAAACAGAACAGTATACTTGTAATATCAGTTTAACTACGGAAAGGCATCTGTGACTTCATTTTGGAGGGAAATCTTCAGTGGATCTGATGAATTCTTTGATATTTTCTATATATATTGCAGGAATAGGAAAAAGAGTGATGTTGCTGTGTGTTACAGAGAACAAATGCTGTTTCTGAATTGTTTGTGTGAAGTTATTTGATCTGATCTAACGGAAAGAATAAAGCTTGAAAATGAGTCAAATAAAATGTATTTTGACATGATAAGTGTAAGTCCTCACTGAATTAATCATGCAACAATTACGTGACGTACTTCTGAAACCCATATCAGTATTATACATGAAGAGTATTAAATATGATTTACCTTGACTAAAAAGTCACAGTCCTCCACTCGAAATGCCACGTCTTTCACTCCGTCTCCGTGTTTCATGAGATGCTCGCCCATTTCTGTGAAGAGACGCTGTTGAGCTTTTCATGGATTCGCTTACTTTTTGTTCTGAATTCTGAATTGAGATATTCTTATTTTCTTAATGCAAAATATAATTTGTAAGGTTTATGAATGCATTAATATTAAGATGAATTAAAACAGTTCATACCCTCATAGCCAGGGTTCAGAGCGGACTCAAAGACGAAGATTATCTGGGAAAAGAACAGACACGTTTGCCTCTGTGAGGTGCTTCTGAAATCAATGTGAGGTTCGGATTTCAAAGCAGTTTCTTAAAGACGTTGGTTTATTTCCTGTCATTTTTGGCCATGTGTATTAAAGTATGTTGACACACACCTTGTCCTGTCTGACAGCGTGAGACACCACCTCTCTGCTGCCTGTCTCCAGACCTTTATACGCCAGCGACTCGAAGCCAAACTTATCACAGTAAAACACTGCAGCCTACAGCAATAACGACAACAGCTGCTTGATGCACGTCTTAAAGTCCATTGTAAAGACAGAATAGTCATGAGGTACAAAGCAAAAGAATAAAACAAAAAACTCAAATTGCTGATAGAACAAATGAATAAAAGGATGTAATCTGAGCTGAAAACAGGACTGCATGAATAGTTTTTAAGTTGTGATTAAAATAAACATCTCAATAAATAAAAATAAATATATAAGTATAGTTTAAAAATATGTTGTAAACTCTGAAGCTCAATGAAAAATACTGACAATATGAAACTGAAATTATATTTATATTTTTTAATCGATATTCAATTTTATTTTAGTATCACTGAGATACTGCAGTTTTTGTTAATAGTTTGAATTGTTTTAAATTTTTCTACTTTAGAACTTTCTTCCTTAATTTCAGGTAAAGTAATTTGTCTGTAGTTTTTATTTATTTTATTATTGTATCTAATATTTTCCTGATATTAGGGTAAGGATTAGAAAAATGTGGATGGGACATATATTTTTAAATGCATATAAAAATATTGTTATATATTTTGAAAAAAAAAAAGGTTTTAAATTGCCAAAATATTGAAACTATATTTACATTATATATATATATATATATATATATATATACATATATATATGAGCTTGGGGTACAAGGAAATATTATTTTAGTCTTTGTAATTCAAATGTTCTGTTTAATTCAGTGTTACTTTGTAAATGATTGTTACTTTTTTTACAGTTTGCAAGTGTAAATTGTTTCCACATCGATTTTTCAACTTCAAACCTACCAAGACGAGATATTAGCGGTTTAAATGACAACATATTGGTCGGCCGTGTTAATATGTAAACCTGAGACTGTAGGGATCAGATGAGATGAGCTATTGCATCACTGTTAGATTAACATCACGTTATTGATCTCATCCTCAGAGAAACCTTCGTCATCTGCATTAGTTCAGGATCTCTGGAAGCTTCTATAATCTTCTGCTAGCATTAGCAAGATATAAGCAACATACAATATTAACGGTCTAAAATACTTTTATTTTATTACAATCCACAACATTTACGACATTTAAATTGTGCCACTAAGTTTATATTTAGTGCAGATACTCTCATGAACCTATGCTTCAAATCATGTTTCAATACAAAACTATCACTCCTGAAAATTTAATCAAAAGCAAAATGATATTGTTTTAATGTCAAAGCAATGTATATCATCATATAATACCATAATATTGTCATAACTGTATTTATGCACAGATTTAACTCACCTGTTTGGCGTTTCCAACCCAGAATTTCACATGGTGAAAATTGATAAATTTCCCTCTCTCTGGCTGCAAAAGAATAGAAAAATATATTTTTTTTATTTTTTATAATAAAAATATTTTTTTAATTAAACCACATTATACATAATAAATATTTATAAATAAGATTATGATATTTTTTATTTAGTTCTGTTATACTTTAAAGTTGTAAATTAATGTTACCTTCTCTCCCTTGTCAGTGTAGGAAGTCTGAAAAGAGAACAGAGATCGTAAATGTGCGTAAAATCATTTGTTCTTGATTGAAATAAGCCCAGAAAAACATTCTTCAGAAGACTTTTGACCAGTCAATAGGCACAGATTGATATTTATTAGCTAAAATGCTAATATAACTGTAATTTTACTGTAATTAAATAAAAATACAGTTTATTCAATCACAGTATTATACGGGAATGTAATATCTAACATATATTGCCCTGTATGATACTGTCATATTATTGTCCTCGTCATTTATTATTTTAGATTTAATATTTGTACGCTCTCTGCAGTGATGAAGACACATAATCCTCAAATAATTTCTACGTTTATACTTCCTTAAGTAACATCAACATGTACTGACAGGATTGAGACTCACTATAAATGTACGTGTTTGTCCCAAAATGTATTACACATTATTACACACTCATAAATACATGAGCTAGATGTATATGTTAATATATGAAGCTGATCCGTTTCATAAATGTAATTGTAATATAGTAAATGTACACACACTCACCATGTTGATGTCGGTGGGTCTGAAGGACAGAAGAGCTTCACACACACACATGGCCTGTTTTATGGAGCTCGGGTTAAACACCCCTTCAGTCTCGTCCAGCCAAAAGAGCGTCTGCACACACACCCTCTCTCTCCCTCTGCCGAACACACACACACACACACACACACACACACACACACACACACACACACACACACACTTTGGACTGTATGGGAACTCTCCATAGATGTAATGTATTTTTAATTGTGCCACTAACTAACTAACTAACTAACTATGCCCTGACCCTAACCCTACTCCTACAACCAGCCCTCACACAAAACATCATGCATTTTAGGATTTTTCATTATGCACTTCATTTTCTATGATTCATAAGCTGTTTGTGGACCAAAACGTCCCCACAAGATCACATTTTACTGGCTCTTAATTTATGGAATATCACACACACACACACACACACACACACAGAGAGATGGGCACATGTGGAGCACTTACAGAATTACACCATTCCAGAACATACAAACACTGAGACCTTCAACCTTACCAATAATGTAATATATAATGTTAAAGAACGCCTAAAATGATCTTTCGTGCAGTTCATACAGCTCAAAGTGAATAAAAACACCCTGCGCAGTGTTAAATCTGAAAGTGCACCGTGTATAACGCTATTGTCTCTCAAAAGAAAGAGTCGACTCCGAATGAAGGTGTGAGTGGATTCTTCAGCCGCTAGGTGGCGCTCTTGGAGAGTTGATAGCTCACAAACACTGCTTTAAACTCAAAAAATGAATCACTGGACGAATCGTTTGGGAGTCCTTGATCAAATAGTGCTTTTCAACCTGTTCAGGGGCCTCATTTATAAAGACTTGCGTAGAAAGCATCCTTGATTTTATCTAAGAACTTATGATTTAATCGTAAGAGCGATTCAGAGAAAACGAACGTACGCCAGTCATTCGGTTATAAATCACAAATGATCGTGGA
>JAUCMU010000085.1:27199-48548 GCA_032275025.1 Enteromius treurensis | reverse complement strand
AGCCTAAACATTACTGGATCCTGCAGCTTATCTGGCAACCTCTAGTCAACGGGGAGGGGGAGACACCGCTCAGCAGTGTTTTGAAAGTGATTGCAGTACCAGTTTTGGCCATTTCTTACATAGGCTCCTTTAAGAGCAATTAGTTGACAAACCAATTATAAAAAGAAAAGTAAATAATTTTAAAGGTATTTTTAGGTAAGGTTTATTTATATTTGAGTGTTGACAAAGCGGGATGTGTCCCAAACTGTACCAGACCATTGTTTGGCCCACAACAATTCAATTAACTGAAATATGTAAAAATAGGCACTTCCACATAAGTATTTAGTAAATAAAGCATCCTATTTCCCGGATTGCCAGAAAAAAAACAAATCTTTGATTCTTATGTTTATATTTATGAAACTAATATAAAATATCTGTAAAAATAACAAACAACTGTAAAAGTAGTGTGCAACATTGAATTTCCAGTAAAAAAAAAACCACAAACTATTGTAAAATATCGTACTGTTATACTGTCATGACATAAACACAAAAATAGCATAACGATAAAAATAACATGTGTGATGGATATTTAGCATGTAAAGCATTGTGTAAAATTTCCAGCAACATTTTTTATATATACAAATATCATAAATAACACAACAATAAAATCATTTAGAAAACAATGTTTACTATTTGTCCCATTTCCAGCAAAAATTACTATTAAAAAGGGATATTTTATAAACGGTTAGAAAATAACTACAACAATAAAATAAATAGCTACAAATATACACGCGGTGGATTACGTCATGCATTTCATTTTTTAAATTTCCAGCAAAAATAACTTTGAAACCGAAAACATTCAGTGAGATTCAGAGTTGCTGATATTTATCATATCTCATACACCTGCATTGAACTGAAGTGTTTATATTTGCTCCTGCTGTGAGTGTTTGCTTCTCAGTGAGAGGCTCTTATTGAATGAAGAAGGATTTTTCCGTGCCGTGACGTGATCTCGATGTCCGATGATGGAGCAGTAATATGAGCTCTGTGATGTAGATGTGCGTGTATTTTCCCGGCATGCTGCAGCTATGTGTGTGACGTCTGGATGTAAACTGGCGGCAGATGGAGAGTCGTGATGCACACACACACACACACACACACACACATATACACACACACACACACACACACACACACACACACACACACACACACACATATATATATATGCGTGTGTGTGCATGTATAGAAACTATACATAAATACATTGGCACTCAAAGTGGACATCAATATAGTAAAAGATGCTTGTTAATGGTTAAATTGATTTCATAATCACAGTAAACGTTTATACCAGCATGTAGTATAGTAGATTAGTGTAATGCACGCTGATAATGGAGGTCTGGAGGAACTAAACTGATGTTCTCTAATGGTTTTGTGAATGTATGAGTGTGTGTTGATCATGTGCAGGCTCTCCTGAGGCTCTGTGATGAAGGTGTGTGTGTGTATGAGTGGGATGCTGGGATCTCGTGCGGTTCGTGTTTGATTTGTGTTGAGCTGATCTTCATCAGGAAGCATGAGCGCTCCACATACGGCCGTGTTTCAGGCGTGTTCTCTCTGGAGCCGCAGATGATCTTTTCAAATATTCCTGCTCCTGAAATATTCAGTAGCAGCGAGAGAGAGAGAGAGAGAGAGAGTGACTCTCGTCCCACTGAAACATTTGTTCTTCGTCTCTCTTCCTCTTCGCACGCCAGTTTCAGGATTGTTTCTCGCCTGGACTTACTAATGCATTACAATTACCTCAACCAAAAGTGTTATAAACTACTACACACGTTTAAATAGATCTGTCACAAAGACAGGTTTTTATTACAGACACTGTTTAAATGATCATGAATTTACCTCAACAACAAATTGAAGTAGAAGCATAATAAGATTTTTTTTAAGTTTAAATGAATGCTGCTTTATGTGCGATATATATATTTTTTAAATATTCATAAACAACTAATTTTAATAAAACAACCTTTATTTGAGTGTTGATTAATTAAAAACAACTGAGTATTTATTTGATTATAATAGCCTTATTTGTTTAGCTAAATGAACAAACCAAATTAAAAATAAATATAAATAAATTAACTAAATAAATATGGGGTTTTACCCTATTTTTTCTTTATTATAATTATTATAATAATTATTATTAATGATAAAAATAGTAATAATGAATTAATAATTTTATTAGTGCTGTCAAATGATTATTTGTGATTAATTACATGCAAATAAAAGTTTTTGTTTACATAAACACAGTGTACTGTGTACATATATATATTAGTATGTATGTGTGTATATACATATTTTTTTATATAATATAAATATAGAAATTTATAGGCCTTTTAAATGTAATGTGTTAAAAATGTGTGTATTCATATCTAAATAAACACAGTAAACATACATATATTATGTGAAGAAAAACCTTTAGTTTGGACGCAATTAATCATTAGACTGAGGTTATTTTATACATAACAAATAATTGAATAGTGCTTTAATGCATGGAGTTCTTTTCCTGGTTTGGGTAATATTTTGCTTTTGCTGAAATAATTGCAAAAGTATATGTTTGTGTTTTGCAGACATTTATTTTGCTGATTATTTTGTTTTACTGTAGCTGCATTTCTCGTCGTGCTGTTCCTGTTGCGTCCATTATGCATCTTTTTGTTCTTCCCATCCCATTTGAAGAAAATCTGTTCAGTAATCTGTTAGCCCAGATCTTTTTCGTGTATATGAATATGAGGGAAGAGTAAAGCGGAGACGAAATTCCAGCGGTGTCCATGGAAACCAGATGAAGAAGAGTGTGTTTTAATCTGATTCGCTGTAATAATCTCTAGTCGGCGCTTTCCGCCAGATTACAGTAGATGATGATTGTTTTAATGAATTAAACCAATAGTTGTCCCGTCCCAAAAGCTCTTGGAATGATTTAATTCATGTTCCTGTCCTCCTGCGGCCGAGAGATCTAGAGCTGGAGAGTATATAATGGGATATGACAGAAAATAACCAGTGACCGGTCGTGTTTTAGTATTATTTATATACCTTTTATTTATTTTATAATTTCCCAAACTATATTTATTTCCATCATTCATTTGTTTTAATATCTTCTGTTTTTGCGTTTATTTTATATACGTCTTAAATAGTTTTGTTTATTATGTAATGTTTTTTTTTTACTAATAATTATTTTATTTAAACCTCATTTAATGAATTCATTTTTTGCTTTTGACTTTTGCTAATGTTTTTCTATATAGTTTTTATTCTGGTTTCTAGTTTAGTAATTCTAGTAATGCTGGCAGCGTTGTTGTAAAAGCATTAGCGAGTGCAGACTCTGTGCTTGGTCTTGTGTTTCTCTATTTCGAGCTCGTGCTGTTCTCTCACCGGTAACGAACAAATGAGGTAAAGCTGGGGATAGCGGGGAGGGAATCGAGCGTGACGAGGCAAAAACCGCAGCGTCCTCAATCACCGTGTTCCCAGAGACTCGGAGCCTGCGACAGGGCATTTTTTGTGCCGCTGTCTTGAAGTGACAAGATAATTGGTCTGAGGGTCAGCTGACCTCGGCTGGATTCATAAAGCATCTTTTGATGCAAGAACGTTGTGTTTCCTGTAGACTGCTGAGAGGTGACGCCTTGCAGCAGCGATAAGCTCTGAGAGATGTTCGTCTGACACGTCTTTAGTGCCTAAAATATGCATGTAGCTGAGCATTTCTAGCTACACAGACATGTAATGCATAAGCTTGTGTTTTTTAACTGACTACTGTCAATATATTCATAAATAAAATAATAAAATATACATTAAATGCATGTAAAATTAATTAAAATATGTACAATATATGTAGTCTGAGAAGTTTGTGTCTAAAATGTTCTTTATACGGGTGAAAGTTTTCATTAGTGTACTTCATAGTTTGCCCTAATTTATTGATAAATAAAGTTGTCTGAAAATAAATAAATAAATGTTTTAGTGTGTTTTTGTGCATATAATTTACGTTATGCATTAATTTAATAACAACTTATTTTAATATTACAATAAAACTATTTATTGAAATATCTAATAAAAATAAATGACATTTCCTGAACAAAAAAATAAATGAACAATCATATTTTTATCAGTATTTGAATACTTCAAACTTTTATACTTTAATGATTTTAATTTGAAAAATCTTAGGAAAAGGTGTTTTTATTTAAATTGAATTTAAAGTGTATTTTATCCTGTTTTTCCAGTATTTCAGTTTCATTTGAAGTAATTTTAATACATATATATTTTAGAATAATGGTCTAATATTTATATATTTTTCCAGCCTGTGTTAACAGAAACACTGTTTCACGTTGTTTTGCATTGTTAGAACGTTTCTAGCCTCACTTTTTTTTTACTTTCCACTATTGTCGTCACTTTTCATATGTTTGGGTTCTTCTAGGTTATTGGCCTCGTTCCTGTCCTATTTCTGTCCTGTAACTTGCTTAAGGAGTCTGTGGTGTGTCTGTGTGGCGTTTGAAGATCTCTGTGTCACTCGGAGCTATTTATAGCACGTCTGCAGCCGATCCTTGTTAAGAGAGTAAAATCTTCCCCCGTTAATGTCTCCGTCTTTAACCGGCTAGAATGCACACGCAGCAGAAGCCCTCCATCGGCTGATTGAAAGAGCACAGATGTACGTTGTGGATGGAGAATGTGATGAATTGTTCGTGGGATGCTTTGAGTGATTGATTGAAAACTCAAGCCCATCAGAAAGATTGATCATAAATCTATTGGGGCTCTCTCTCTCTCCTCTCATTTCTACTCTGTAATTTATTGCACTTGTCTGGTGTCTCCAAGTCTAAGCATTATTCACTGCAGATTGTGAAAAACAAGGAATATGTCGAACTGCTCTGCAATTAAATAAATGCATGCATAAAATGCCTTCAAATACAAGTTCCTTGGTTTACTGTCAAAACACGCATGCATGTTAGGTTTCCTTTATTCTAAGTTTTTTTTACACCAGTTTTGCACGCAAACACTCAGCACTGGTGTAAATGAATGGTGTTATGTCGTGTACTTGTGTTCGCCTGGAGTACTGTGACTGGACTGCGTTTCTAGGGCCTGATCACAGTCTCATTGCGTGCCATCTTCAGTCCTCAGAGAGCTTCTGCTGGCTCCACGCCTCAGGAACACGGAAACAATGGCTCTCTCCATTCATCTGCTTAACGGAGAAAGTGCTGGACATTTACATGAGCGGCTGAAGAGTGAGGAGGTTCTGCAGCTAAATCAAGAGCTCTGTAGACATCCGTCTCTATTAACTGACAGAAGTTTTCCCGTTCTCTCCTCCACTCCAGACAAATACACACTTGGGCTTTGTTCCAGAATCGAGTGCACTATGTAGGCAGCAGGTTCAGATATCAGAGATTAGAGAACCTGTGGAGACAAAGACTGTGGTTATTTATTTATTTATTTAATGTGCCTGCTAACAATATGTAGAATCAATACTTATTCATGGTTTTATTTCTTCCTCCCGTTTCTGCTGGAGTGTTAAGTATAGATTGACCGATACTGCTTTTAAAAAAAACGAAAGTATGACCGATACAGATTATTTGCATGTTTGTGAATAATAATCGATATGCAGAGTCAGTATTTATTCATTTTATTTCTATTTCCTAAGTATTTAGTGGATATTGACTGACATAGATTTTTTTTTAAATAACCAAAACCGATTATGTGCATGCTTATCTGCCCAATAACTGATATGCAGAATCAATATTTAATGTTATCATGTTATTTCTATTTGCTGTAGATATTAACCAATATAGATTTTTTTTATTTTAATAATTGATAAAGATCTTTTTGCATGTTTAAGCACTCGATAACTAATATGCAAAACTGATATTTATTGACCAATAATATTTTTTTTCTTTTTTGTAACCCGTAAAATACAGATATTTTGCATGTTTATACACAAAATATTGAGCCAGTATTTAGTCATATTGATTAACCCATATTTTTTATTTATATTATTTGTGCTTATATGGCCGTTAACCGATATCCAGAGCCAATATTTATGCATCTAGATTAACCGATATGTATGCCCGCTAACCAATATTTTGAATCAGTGTTTATTTTTACTTCTGTTTTTGACACCGTGATAACAGCTTTATTTATAACAGTTTAGTCAGTACTTTAATTTTGTTTTGTTGTTGTTTGAAATGTCAGTCATCTTTGGACTGGACAGAGACTCTTCTCTCATGTGTGTTTTATTAGACTGGTAAGCATATATGTATTATTGATTGTGTAAGTAATAGTCAAATACAGGTGGTTAGGTGAGAAAACGGATATAAATGAGCTTTTCATCCGTGAACATGATTTGTGAAAACGACATCTCCCAGTGTTCCACACTCTGCGTCATCGAACTTCGCGCCTCTTGTTGTTTTGAAAATGCGACCTCTAGTGGCGAAAACTTACATAATGTGCCTTTAATATGCGATTTCTTTTATTATTGTTTTGCAAGCACTGAAGTATGGTATTTTGACTGAAATTGGTTTACCTGCAGTTCTGAGAGAAACTAGGCGGCTTATTGTTTAACTGGTTTATTGTGTCAAAGCTAATAAGCTTCTGACACTCTTTCAAACTGCACTTTGATTCCATGCAAACAGAGAGCAATGATTTAGGGATCCAGCAGATAAACAACATATAAATCAAGTATTTCTTTATTTATTTAGGTGATATTTCGATAGATCTTCCTCTGTTCTTCAGCCGTTCAGCAGATTTCATTGCATGCAGGAAGGCTCTGGATCTCTTTCCTCCCTGGAGGCACGTTTTCTGTCTCATCTCAGATTTTACAGGAACACACAGATGGACTCTGCATGTCAAACCAACGGCAGCAGTTCTGTTTCTGTTTCTGCCTTTTACTCTTCTGTCGCTCCTTTTACCCGTTGTGTCCAAACATTACGTGCCTATAAATCATCGATAGATCAGACAGGAACTAAAAAAAAACTATTTATTTAAACTTTTTGAGCTATGATAATTATAAACGCATACAGAAATAATCATGTCGGTAGCGGGCGTCTCGCCTCTGATCAGCATCATGACCTCTGTGTCTTCATGAGAACTACCAAAGAATGCTGTCATAGCAACAGGCCACGCTGAGCCCCATGGAATTGTGGGTGTGAACCCATAGGAATTCTGGGAGTGTGGCGTGTCTTAACACAGCTGTGTGAGCAGTGATTTATTCATCACACTGGAGGGGAGGATATCTGTTTTATTAATACTGATAATGTTGCATTCAGTTTCATAAAAAAAAGGTATTTTTTTCATATTCAGTTTAATCTTAGTAATATTATTTTATATTTTTACATCATTTAAATTTTAGTGAAACATTTTAATAAAACATGTAAGGATTTCTCCAAAGCTTGTGTTTAAATAATACTACACTTAAATAGGTAATAAATAATAAATGTCACTATAGAATCACAATGACATGAGATTTTCAAAAAGTTTACAAGCAATGTGAAGCAATATAATACAGAGCGTTAGTATTTATTACCAAAATATCAAGTATTTAGTCAAATGAAAGAAGAGGTGATTTCTGCTGTAGTGTGTCCTCTAAAGAGCTGTCTTGTCACTCACATGGCCTGCTGTCATACGTTTGTGCATATCTTTGTCTGGAGTTGGTGTCCATTCTCATTCTGTTCATCTGTGACGGACACACATGCTGTCCGTCTGTGCAGACGCCCGAGGACAGGGCAGTTTATTCAAGATAAATAAAATACTTTATTCAGCAAGGATTAAATGCATGATCACAAGGATTTAAAGCTTTTATTGTCGTGTGCATACTTAGGAAAAACAAGTTTCCCTGTTCAAAGAAATTCTTTCTTTGCTGTCTTTATTGAACATACAGGGGTTAGCTGTAACTAAAACACCAAGCCCCGACCCACGACTGACAAAACAGTGTTTGCGCGAGCAGGTGAGAAAGGATTGAGCTCAGGAGTGATCGTGTGCGAGTGCTTGACTTGCGCGCGGATGACACATCAAGCGCGCGCGAGGGTTTGAAATGAGCTCGCGGCCCCGTTTCTTCACATGTACATCTGTTTTCCTCTCGCGGAAATGATTTACCGCGCTCTCTTATTAATGGCATAGACTTGCCGCCATAGATTAAGTGTGTTTTTCGCGAGCTGGTTGCTGCTGCTACGGCGGGGCGGAGCTTCGTGATGTCTATCGGCCATCGGTGATGGGCGATGGCATCGTCTAACGGCCCAACCCTAGTAGTGACGTGCAATATAAACATTTAATGTGTCCACTTGTAGCAGTAATATGTAGTATATCGCTAGTGACATTCATAGTGTTACAACATATTTATTGAAAAAAAAAGGCTTTTCTTTTCCAATTTGTATTCATCTGTGAATCCTGAAAAAAAAATTGTATTGCCGTTTACACAAAAAAACAATATGGACAACCACAACGGTTTTCAACATTGATAAAAATTTTTTTTGAAGCATCATGTGACACTGAAGACTGGAGCAATATTTATATTGGGTTTTTGGTGTCCAAAAATCTCACAAAATGCAGTTTATTTCAGCAATTATTAAATTGCATATCAGTGCAAGTCGAATGTTCACTGTTGATTTTATAGTAAATCCAAGGATGTATCCAAATATTGATCCTTGTTTGCGTGTGATGTTTACATGCCTGATTGAACCTGTCTGGTCAGTGTCTCGGTTGTGTGTTTTGTGAACATCTGGAGTGTGTGTATATGATTGTGTGTGTGATGGTACATCCGGCTTGTCTGCTATTGTGTCAGTCAGGATAGAGACTCTTAGACACACACACACACACACACACACACTGTCCATCTGTCTGTAGTGTGACCGCAGGACGGTGTGTCTGGGTCATTTGCTCTGTAAATAAAGATTATTGGGATACATTTTACAAGAGAAAACTATTTTAATCTTCTTGCTTAAGAATTTCACACATAATTTGATGCATCTTGCTCATTTTTGGGTTCAGACTTGTACTTTAGTAACATGTTTGTATAATAATCATCACTGTAGGCGGATGAACTCAAATGTGAAAACAGTCCATGATTAATCTTGATAATTAGTCTTTAAATCACTACATTCAAGAGTCAAACACTTAAATCAGATTCAGATAACTTAAGTGTCCTTTAGTTTCACAAAGACAGAACACTGAGGACAGTTAGTAAAATTCTACATTACATTATAAAATTCTATTATTTTTGTCCAGTTCTAGTAGTTCTAGTTTAAGATTTCATCTGGTATTTCTGCTGCTGTTTCCACAGAACCACCTGTTGTTGTGTGCTCTGACCTTTGACCTTTTGAGCCGACCTCTAGGGTCGCTGTGAGTTTGGACACGTTTCAGAGTCTTGACTGACGGGTCTGTGTCTGTGCCAGTGACATATGAGACGTGCTGCAGAAGCAGGCATGCTAAAACTAATACCATAAATAAGCTACTTGAAATAAAGTCTGAAAACATACTTGCATTTAGTTTAACTTCATTGTAATTTTTTTTCCGGGTTAACGTGAAATAATAAAATATCTAAGACTAAATAAATAAAAACTAAATAAGCACATTTATTAACAAATATAGACATATTTTTAAAAATATTTTATTGTTTTATTTTAACATGAAAATGAGAAAGACAGACAACAAAACTGTTAACTCAGAATGTGATTTAAAATGTTAAACTATAAAAGTGTGGTATAAAAATGCTAAAGCAAATTTAGTGAAGCTTATTATGAATATAACATTAAAAAAATGATAAAATAAGGTCAAAGGGTTATTGCATATGAGACATGCAATATATGTATACAAATTTTAAATAAAAATATTAAACTAATAAACATGACGACGTGTTAAAATTTGTTTTATTTAAAACATGAATGAAAACTATAATAGTATATATGCGTTTTTGGAAATAGATACTAAAATTATATACAAATAGTGTTTTAAAATATTACTATAATAGTATATTTTTGTATATAAATACTAAAATAACTCTGGACCACACCAGCTGCTCATGGGCTCTTTTGCCTAACGTCTTAAATAAATGTTCCTGGTATTCTTGCGCGGGTTATTATGAATTTTTCATGTCCTTGTATGAATGCATTGACCTTTTCCTTCCCCACACCTCGTCCAGCTTCTAACGCTGCTGATGACAAACTCCTTTGATTGCTGTAGACTTTAACAGGCCCTGTGTGGCAATTTCTGCCCCAGCCGCTGCATGAAGTAATGGAAAAAGATGACGAAAGCTGTGTGTGAGTTTTTCACTGATGTTGGTTCATTCGTAATGTATGCGCTTCTCTCAGTCCTCTAACTGTGCCGAGTTCAGAGTGAATGTCTTCAGATGTTCTTCGCTCTAGAATACGAGGTCTGACCCTCTCCCGGTGTCTTCTGAAAATGTGAAACACTCGTTGCATGCAGCAGAGTTTGCATTGGAGGGCTTTCTCATCCGTTGCAGTGGTTGATTTCTTCACTGGCGTCTGATGCCAGGCGCAGGTCTTTCACCTCGTCCTGTGAACGGCGGCTCAAGGTCCCTTCAGATCAATGTTTAATCCACTACGTGATGACCCTGAACACGTAGCCCTGAGATCAGAAGTGGCTGCCGCACCCGAAACTCTGTCCTATCTTTCCATCTAAAAAACTGCAATTCAATTTAGTTCAATAGAGTTGTTGATGTTGTATGTTATGTGTCGTCTCCTGGTAATTGTTCATGTGTCTGTCACTCATGGGTCTCTGACTGGTTGGGGTTTGTGAACGGAGCAGAACCGTTACGTCGCTGCTGGAAAAGGCAGCAGATGTGAGACGAGTTTCCATCGTTCATCCACGTGCATGAGGCGTGTTTAAATGACATGTGAATGAATATTACTGCATAAGTATTGGGTCAGACAACCACACGTTTAACTAGATTTCATGCTTTTCAGTATTGATTTACTTTGTCTGCCATTTTGGATGTTTTTGGCGCTTGTTGCAGTGCGTTATTGTATTTTATTTAGATTTATTCAGATTTTAGATGGGTGACCTTCACATTTTTTATATAAGATGTTACTTATTTATTGTCATGTTTACACACTGCCTCCTGAAACTTTTGTCTGTCATAACATTTTTTGAATTTGATGTAATATTGTGTGTGTGTGTGTTTTCAGGGTGAGGAGGGGCCGCCCAGCCTGGAGTACATTCAGGCCCGGGACCTGTTCCCCCAGAAAGAGCTGCTTAAAGAAGACGACGCTCTGCAGGTCAGTCCATTCCTAATGTCCGTGTCGTTCTCGGTGAGGAAAGTGGGTTAACACACACACACACACACACACACACACACACACGACTGTCCTCTGCGGTGGAATGCGTGTTCTGTACCGTGGTGAGAAAGAAATCAAAAGCGAGCTCTGAGGAGATGTGGAGGTGAAAAGAGGACGTGTTCATCAAAAGGACAAAGCAGTGACGCTGATCCAGCGGAGAGCAGACACAGGAACAAGAGCGTCACAACTTGACATTGACTCTCAGATGTGCATGTGCTTTTGTAACTCTATGTTCCTGGTCTTAACATGAATGATTTATCAAGGCATGTTATAGCAAGCTTTTTGTTTGTCGGTGTAAACTATGATAGTAGAGCGTCATGTAGAAAACAATCCCACCCAATAGACCCAGCTATCAGAAACATCCTCGGTACAGCATGTGGAATAACAAGCTCAAACAACAGTCATGCAAATAATTAATTCATTTTATTTTATTGTAATATTTATTTTGTATGTGCTTTTAATTACAATTTATATTTTTAATGTTATATTCAAAGGGTTAGGGTATATTTTTTATTACATATTATTGTTTTTACTATTGTAAAAAAAAAAAGAAAACAATTTAACAATGAAGCAATATAAATATTTTTGATATTTTTATTTATTTATTTAGATTTTTATTGTTTTTATTTTTGAGTAATTTTAGTTTTTTTTTTGTTATTGTTTTTGTATAAATTTTTATCTTTCTATATAGATGTTGTCAAAACAGCGATTTATTACAAAAATTTGTGTTAATAAATTCTCAAAATCTTTCCCCTTTTTAAAAAAAAATATCTTGGTACATATTGAAGCAGCTCCCAGATTGTCTGACACACTTTCTCTTGGTTGTTCCTGCTGGAGGGAATGGACTGTGCCGTCCTGGTTAATATCCCCAGACGCACAAATCATTTATGATTCACTGTATGTTCAGTACAGCAGTTACCAACCCCTCAAGTGATTTATACATGAACCACAGACAACTATAATGCTGCTATATGCTAGACTGGGCCCACCCATACTTCCTGTGACGCTACATTCTTTTTGCGAGCAAAGTTAATCTGGCCAAGCTGCCATTTTAGAGCATTTCAGTTTCCTAAAAAAATGGGAACCAATGAGAAACGAGCTCAAAAAAACTTCAAACATGCTCAAATATTACGCATTCACTGCAGAGCAAAGTAATGCAATGCTACATGTCTCCAAATCTGATAAAGAAACTAACTTTTCTACATCTAGGATCGCCTGAGGCAAGTTTACAGCACATTTTCGTTTTGGGGGTAGAGATTCCTTTAAGGAGGTTACTTGTCCTTAATAATCTCATGCATGCACTGGAATGCAAATGAAAAGACGTGGACATAATTATTGAATTTCTGGCACAGTTCACCTTGTGTTATAACATGTTCATGCCTGTTTAGCCAATCTGTGCTTATAAATGATGTATATTGCATCCTTCTATTTGAGCAACAGTGACTTGGCTGTCTTTGCCAAATAACACAAAATCCAGTCTTTGTGAATGCGAGCATCCTCCTGCTCTGGGTTTTGAGTCACACAGTCTTTGTTGATTGTGTGCGTATGTGTATGTGCCTGTGTGTGTGTGTGTCTGTGTGTGCGTCATGCTCGTGCTGCGTCGAGTCCTCCATCAGGCTCTATCTGTGAGGTTCAGCAGTTGAAGTCGTTCTCCCAGAGCTCACCTGATCCTTTGAAGACTCGCTGCTTTCATGCCACGTCGACTCTCACTCGGTTGGCATGCAGCTCCATGAAATATGAATGTGGTTTTCCATAGATCAGCATTACAGCCAGGACACACAGCGTGATGTTGCATTTGTCTACATATTCTGCACTCTGTAGTATATTATTTCTCCCTGAAGTTGCAGCAAAATATCCCTCGTTAATCTTTTTGTGACCACTTTATGCAGTGTCTGATTTTACTACTGTACCTTTAAGACTTCTTTATATAAATAACCTCTGAAAGAGAAAGTTGCTTCAGAGAGCAAGTTATTACATTTTGATCAAAGATGATGAAAAGCAATCTTTTATTTAATTTGGAGTGATGTGCACTTTTTGTGCATTTGCATATTCACTTTCATATTTGTATGTTTCTGGCTATTCCCCCCCCTCTCTGATTTTGTTACTGTTCCTTTAAAACATATGTATATAAATGGCCTCTATTGTGATTGGTTAAGATATGCATTCCGAATTTATTCATCAGGCCAACTGAATATGTATTGAAATGTAAATGTGGGTGAACATATGTCAATGAGCTAATGGTTATGATGTCATATTTATACCAAGGCTTTTTCCTTTTTTACTACAATTGGCGGTTTTAATTAGACTTTTTTTATCAGTATAATCGACCGTGTTTTTTTTTTTTTCCCTTCCTTTTTCATTTTAGTTTTTTATGTTTGCTTTCAATTTTTTTTTGGTATTTCGGTTCAACTTAATTTATATTTTATTTTAGGTTTAGTATATTTTTTCAGTTTTCATTTTAATTTAGGTTTAGTTAGTTTGTTATACATTTTTAATTACCTTTATTATATTATGTTTTGACAGTTAATTTTAGTTTGAGTGTTTATTTTTTGCTTTAGTTTCAGATTTTTTATATTTATCAGTTTTTACTTTACGTTTAGCTGAAGTTTTGAATTTTTTTTCTCAGTTTTTTAAAAACATATTTATGTTTAGCCTTATTTTATATTTATTTCAGTTGCAGTTCTTGTAGTCTTTTAACTGTAATTTTAGTTAAATAATAAATGTCAGTTTAGTTAATAACACTTTCAATTGCTTATAAATCTGTCTTGAATACGAGCTGTTCTTGTGTGTATGTGAGCAGCTGGTTGTAAATCAGAGTGCAATGACTCTGTTCTGCTGTAGGTTCGCAGTAATTCATGAAAGATGGATGTTGTGTGGCTCTCCATATATTCTCCAGGCTTGTCTGACATGCTGTTATCAGTCGCCGGGTCGTTTATTATCTCACAGGTCGAGCAGTCTAAACCTCCCTGCACACATAATAATAACCTTAATATCCTTGAGTAAGGGTTTGATTGTAAGTATTAATAAGTGTTGTAGATTTCCCAAATCATTCACCTCTGAGTTTAAATAAGCTGTAGACTCCTGCAAAGATGTCTATCTTGGTCTTTGCTATCTTTGTGTCAGTACCTGCGCTGCAGACGCGTGGAGAGACGGGAACAGTAGGAAGTCGATGATTAAGCTCTCATGTGGACGTGCTGCTTTTGATCTCCACGTTGAGACCGATTCATTCAGCGCTGAGAGTATGTTCCCTAGATGGGAAGCATTCTAGGCAGACGGTACGAGTGCTAGGTTCGTGGATGATGGCTGTACAGCGGTAAAAGAAATGCTGGTCACGAACCATTTGACTTTTGTAATCTACTGTATTTTTAGTGAAATGGAATATTTAATGGGAAAATATTGAGCAGGAGATAAAGAGGGGCTGAAAAATATAAGAGATTCATGATGTCAGCTGAAAAGTTACTACATTTTAATAAATAGTAAAAACTTTTTTCTTTTTTTCTCTCTTTTTAATTTTTTTTTTTTTATTTGGAATATTTTTCTACAAAGAATTATTTACAAGAAAAGAAACATTGAAGTTAATAATAGTTTTTGTTTTATGTAAAATATTGTATGTATTCATAAATTGATTTGTAATTGATTTATGTATTTAAAATATATAGTTAAATATTAAAAATAATATTAAAATCTTTATATAGAATTTATATGAAGTTTGTATAATTTTAGCATAAATATACTAGAAGTTTTTATTCAGCTTCTATTATTTTATTTATTTAATTTGATGTTTTTGTAGTAAATTAAGATAAACTAATTTTATCAAAAAATAAAATGTTGCCTTGACAACCAGCTGGGATAAAATAAGTTTTTGTTTGTTGCTATAGTTGTTGTTATTTCAGATAACAATTGTTTTATGTGTATAGTACACTATAGTACACACTCATTATGCCAGGCTGCTAAAACAAACACATTTTAATTCCTGTTGGTGACACAGAAATCACGCACTCACACTTAAAGTCTTATGCAACACATGGCAAGCCTGAATACAGCTTCAGAAAGAGCTGCCGTATTTACTCTGTAGTCAGAAGGTCTTGAAGAACGGCCTGAACTGCTCCAGTGTTCGGAGTTTTAAGGGCATTGGTCTTCTCCCCGCCTGGTTTTCTGGTGCTGTTTACGGAGAGAGCCAGTGACTCAGGATAACCGCTGGCACAGAGGGCATTATGGGTGATGCAGAGCTACAGGAGAAACAGTACAAAAAAGCCACATTCAAACCACCGCAGGCTGGAAGGGATGTAGTTACGTTGACTAAAAAACAACTCGACTGAGAAACTTGAGTATGAAAGTATATTCAGTATTCTCTTTTAGCAGACACGTTTGAGAGCCAGCAGTAAGCAGTGGCATGTTTATTGGAAAACTAGATTAAGAACCATTAGGATTAGAACTAGATTAAAAATAGGAATACTAATATATTACTGTCATAAAGTCAAACCAGACTTTTATTTTGAAGGGTTGTCATGAAGGTCTTTACGTTTCATTGTGTCGTTTTATGATTTATTTTGACATGTTCTGTTTTAAGCAGTCCTGTAAATGTGTTCACACACAGTTCAGTTACATGTTTTCTGGTGTGTCCAGGTCCCGTTCCCTGTCCTTCAGGGCGAGTGGGTGGAGTTCCTGGGACGTGCGGACGATGCCATCATCGCCATCTCCAACTACAGGCTTCACATCAAATTCAAAGACTCCATCATCAATGTAAGAGCACCAACAGCACACGAAAGAGAGTTCAGCTCTCTGATTTACAGACTAGATTCCTCAGATAGTCGTCCAGATGTTGCAGTTTTTTTTTTTTCCTGCCGAGGGGCTCGTCTCCTCTCAGAGCCCAGTTAGACTTCTCTGATCCCAGCAGCCCCTGACCTTACAGCTCTGAGAGGTCTGAACACAGAGTGAGTGACTTCTGTGTATTTTTAGATATTTATATTTGGATATTTAATACACACACACACACACACACAGAGAATATGTTTTGAAAATATTTGCATGTATTTACATTCCTATCATTTATATTAAAAAATAAATATATGTAAAACAGTAACGGTTTTCTTAAATGTATACATGCATATGTGTGTTTATATATACATAATAAATAATTAGCATAATGAGTGAATGTCCAGTTGGGGAAAGTTATTTTTCAGAAGTGATTCGTTACAATATTGCGTAGCTCCATAAAGAAGTAACTAATCGTGGTACTTGGTAACATTCTATGAAAGTAATGCATAGTTACTTTTGCTTGTTTGTTTGTTTGTGTTTATTAACAAAACCCAGAAGTTGTAATTTTGCTAACTGTAAGGGCACATCAGAATGGAAATGTATGAGCCTCAGTCTGAAGGAAAAGTCTGCACTTACTCCTGATTCCTCTTAACACGAGGTAGAGCGAGGTGTCAGTCAATAAATAGGAGAACAAAGTTACTTGTGTTACTTTTTTGAAAAAGTAACTTAAAAGTATTGTGCTACTTTTATGTAAGTTATCTGATGATGTAGCTGGCGTTACTTGTCCGTCAGCGTCACACTCCTTCAGTGTGCAGAGAAAAGCCGGCGTGACCTCGTCTGCTCACTCTACTATTCCTGTCGGCTCTCTTCGTGTCTGGAGCGCTGGTCTTAAAGGAGAGGCTTTACGAGAGATCTTTAGGCGGGACTTTGACTAGTTGTTTATTTTGGATGTTTCTATGTTAAATCGTCTGCTGGTGGAGGCTGACGTCACTGATAGCTCTGATAATCAACAGTTTCTCCTGCGGTTCAAACACTGTGTGCTGACTCAACAATAATACAAAATCTAATCTAGTTCTAATCTATAATTCTAATTATAATATTGTAAAAAAAAAAAAAAATGTATGTGTATATAAATATATATCAGTTGACTTAAAAAAAAAAAAAACATTATGAAAGCTAAAAGTTAACTGAAATAGGTTGTAAAACAGGTTGAAAACAGGGCCAACAGAATTGTGTGTATATGTATGTATGTATGTATATATATATATATATATATATATATAATGACTAACATAACAAAATTAAGAAAAAAGCTAATACAATTGTTAATGAATACCACGGTTTATAAATAAAAAAAAGACTGATGTTCAATGCCTGTCGCTTTTACAAAAGAAAAGCTGAAGCTGAAAATATCAAATAAACCCCTAATTAAAAAAAAAAAAAAAAAATACTATAATAGTCTATAAAAATGAAAAGTAACCCTAATATTTAATAATTGCTCAAAAAGTAAAAAATAGGCTAATTTAAAATAATAAATACAATAATAATTTCTAAATGACAAAACAACACCGTTCAAAGCATGTCACTTATGGACAAAAAAAATAAAAATTTGAGAAGGTAATCTAAATATTCATAAATACTATAGTAGTGTATAAATCATACTGCATAACAGTATTTAAACACACGAGAGCTTCATTCTGATCGTTTTTCATGTTTTACAAACAGGGATGAGAGGAAATGATTTTCTGTCATAATCTGCATTATGCTAACCTAACGTTCCTTCAGCGTTGAGTCTGGAATCTTAATGACGTTACCCAAAATCCCTTGCTCGCGGCACCCAGTTAACCCTGCTGCAGTACAACATCACGTGACTCTGAGATTTGAGGCTCTTTCTTTTTAACAATCCTGGGTCTTTTTGCTCCGCTTCAGCAAAGATCTCCCTCTTTCTCTCTCTCTCTGTCTCTGTCTTTATGCATTTTTCATACCCTTCCATTTATATCCTCCTCTTTGTTTGCTCGTTTCGCTGAGTCACGTTTTCATCTCCCTCTTTTTTTCCACCCTCTCTCCCTCGTCCCTGTGTCGGTGTTGTAGATGTATCCTGGTGTGGACAGTGAGATTTCTGTGAGTAATCTGCACGCTCACCTCTGACCTCTTCATCCCTCCTTTTCATATCTGTAATTTCCCCCGTTCCTCTTTGTTTTGATGTTTCTCTCTGTTTCTCACATTGATGTAGTCTGGTTGCATTAATAGATGCTAAATTGCATTTTATATTATATAGTAAATATTGATTTTATGTAAATAACAGGCTTAAGACTAACTATTGAGCATATTAATGCCTTTTATATTAGTATATGACAAATGATAGATTATTAAATTACACTTTTATATTAAGTGGAATATATTGAAATGTAGTGCAGACAGTATAAACAATAACTAAGTTGCAGAAATAGTTTTTATTATATATTATTGCATTTTATAATTTAATGTATATGTTGATATATAAAAAAATAATTAATAGAACAATGGTAGATTAACTTAAGACTATTAACCTATTAATGCCTTTTATGTCAGTATCTAATAAAATACCATTCATATATTTATACTGTTATATTATGTCTACTATATTGTTAAATATGATATAATCTATTAATAATAATCTCCTAAGAACCGATGTCAGTATATTAAAGGCATTAATATCTTGCAGTAACACTATTACAAAAGTCAGTTTGAATCAGCAACGTTACATGCTTTGTCCTGCAGTTTAAAACTGTTACATTGTTGCAGGTCAGGAGTGACATTGTTGCATGTTATTGCAGTTAGATGCTCATGATTGGTTGACGCAGTCATGTGACGAGGTCTTCTGCTCTCTGATTGGCTGATTGTGTGTATGCAGGTTCCTCTGAGGCTGATTGAGGGCGTTGAGAGCAGAGATATGTTTCAGCTGCACATCATCTGCAAAGACTCCAAAGTAGTGAGGTAACACACACACAACAAAAATGTTGACAAAGTAGCTAATTTGTCAAAAGAAAAAACGAAACTGTTTTCTATCGTATTTTAAATGCGTGAATGTGAATGTTTTGTGCGTCAGGTGTCATTTCTCGACGTTCAAGCAGTGTGAGGAGTGGCTGAAGCGCTTGAACAGAGCCATAGCGCATCCTGTGCGTCTGGAGGAGCTGTTCGCGCTGGCGTATCACGCCTGGTGTTTGGGAGGAAACACGGACGATGAAGACCAGCACCTGCACCTCTGCAGACCAGGTACACATGAACAAGAGGCCTTTATGACTCATATAGTGTGATAGACTGAGAATATGGAGGCTCGGTCAAGATTTGACAGCAGAAAGACAGACATGTGAAGCTGAAGCTGGATGTTTGTACAATTACACGAAAAGACCTTTGACTTGACCCTAAACTATCAATGGAGTAGATTGTGTGAAACAGCACAGTTTTGATTATACTGAGCTTATCAGACGTGTGTTTGTGTCTCTCAGGTGATCACGTGAGGCACAGGATGGAGGTGGAGGTGAAGCGGATGGGGTTCGACACGCAGAACGCCTGGAGAGTGTCTGACATCAACAACAACTACAAGTAAGATTACAGCGTTGGTGACGGATGGATGCAAACGGCTTTAAATTGATTTCACTAATTTACTGAAACCTGTTGAGCGTGACTCGAGAGCAAGAAGTGTTTATTTTTACTTATTATTGATGAACTTTGCAATCTTGATTGTGTCGCTGTGCTGCTCGATTATGACGATAAACCGATTTAAAACAACAACAATAAAAAAATAACAGAAAGACGCTACAAATTCTCAGTTTGTGTACTCATGTAAATGTCGTTTTTGCTTTATTCTGTAAACTACTGAAGACATTTGTTGACAGCAATGTTGTCATTTTGATCAAAACAACAAAAAGATGGCTTGTTCTCAGATATGCATTTATTCATTTTGTAATCTTAGAAGAGCTCATCAGCATTTGAGGTGGAATAACCCTGACTTTCAATCACAGCAAAGGATGTTTTGACCAGTTTACCAAAAGAAGTTCTGAGTAAAATTGGACAAATAAAACGCACACAAGGACAGAAATCACTTTTTTTTTTTTTTTTTTTTCATGAAAGCCAGTCTAACGTTTAACTAATAGCCTACTATAGAAATTGAATAAAGTAATCAAGGAAGGGAATGTGGCACAATAATAGATTTGTTATCATGTTTTTTTTTTAATTATTCAAAGCTGATTCAAATCAGAATCTAAATTCGATTACTCACGCTTACGCAGAGCTGCATTCGGGCTGATTAATTGTTTTCATTTGGCGATTTATTGCTGTGAGGCTGTGTTGAGGGCTAGATAAATACATATTAAAAGACTTAACTTTGCTGTAGGTGTAGGTCACAAAGCTCCATTAGATGTGTGTGCAGAGCGTTGAGTTTGTAACACTAATGCAGCAGTGTGTTGTTAGACGTGCTGTAGAGACGGATAATTAAAGCGAGCCAGAACCTGCTGCGCTGCATGAGTCACATCAGACACACTCGAGTGTGTGTGTGTGTGTGTGTGTGTGTGTGTCTCGGGCCGGTCATCGAGGCTCACGGAGGACGTCAGCATATAATTGGACTGAGTTTTTGGTTTGAGGGTGAGACGGACACAGCGGGCGTGAGACAGAGATGTGATTGATCACACACACTAGAGACGAGAACAAGAAAACCACTCTTTTTAATGCTCAGATACTTTGTTGTTGTATAAAGTTTTTAATGATTTTGCTTTTTTTTAAATAATGATATCCGCATTTAATAAATGTATGTATGTGTACTGTATGAGTGTATATATTCATAATAAATATACACTGTAAACAAACTTTTATTTTGGATTTGTTTAATCATTTGGCAGCACTAATATTTATTTATTAATATCGAGTATTAAGGAATTTAAAAAACATGGAGAAAATCTTTTTTTTTGTTGTTGTTGATCATTTTAATCTCAAACAGCTTATGTAAGTGTTGTATTTCATAACACATATGTTGTATAAATATTGTTAATTTGCTGCATGTAATTCCTTTATTGCGGTTTATGATTATTTTGATGTATGTGAGGTTTATTGGTATTATGGCATGTTGTTATATTGTTGTCGGTGCCTAATTGCGATTAATTGTATCCAAAACTAGTTTTTCTTTGTGTAATGTGTGTTTGCTGTGTATATTTATTCATGTATATATAAATGCACACACATGCAGTATATATTTAGAAAATATTTACATGTCTATAATAATTTATGTTATAAATACATACATTTAATATACAAAAATAACAAGTATATGCATGCAT
>JAUCMU010000085.1:0-27099 GCA_032275025.1 Enteromius treurensis | reverse complement strand
ATAAGTATACACGGTACACGCACATATATTGTGTAAGCATGAACTTTTTTGTTGTTGTTTTAATCATGATTAATCATTTGACTGTGCTAATTGTTGTATATTAATTCCTAGTATTGTGGAATGGAACGTGGAAAAAAGCCTTTGCTGCTGATTCGGTGTTCAGGATAATATTGAGCTTCAGCGTCTGACTCCTGTCGTTGTAGGTTGTGTTCGAGTTACCCACAGAAGCTGCTGGTGCCCGTCTGGATCACAGATAAGGAGCTGGAGAGCGTGGCCTCATTCAGGTCCTGGAAGAGGATTCCTGTGGTGGTGTACAGGTGAGAAGCAGCCGGTCTGTCTCCTGTCCTCCTGCTCTCCTGACAGAGACTGATGCTCTCTGCGGTGTGTCCCATCAGGCACCAGCGGAACGGGGCGGTCATCGCCCGCTGCAGTCAGCCCGAGATCAGCTGGTGGGGCTGGAGGAACACCGAGGACGAGTATCTGGTCACGTCCATAGCAAAGGCCTGTCAGCTGGACGCCGGGCCACGGGCCTGCAGAGCCAGAGGAGACGGACCCGACTCATCCGACAGTGACTTCGGTAAGTTTTATTATTTTAAGGGTTTTCCCTTCCAAATTCTAAGTATAGTTTATATTCCAGTTTACATCTGTCTATCTATAAATGAACATACAATTTATTAAAACTATTCCTGTCAAGCGAAATATATATAAATATATTTTTTAAATCCAATAAATTGTGATCATGAAACTATAAGACATTCTGCTTTGTTTTCACTTTTTTCTTTTCTTTTCTTTTTTTTTTTTAAACAAAACACTGGAGGTTTACGGTTTATAATTAAAACATGAAAGAAAAAGTAACATTTTTCAAAATTTGATTGTAACATTGGATTATATTATTACTTTATGAAGTATATTCAGCGTCACAATATTTCTGTCAACATTTCTTTAAATTAAACCAAACTTTTATTTAGAGTTTTTGTCCTCTTTGTTCTAATTTTATTTCACCGCATATTGTATGTGATCATTTTCATGTTTTCGTTTCATGAACATTTTATAATTTGTTTACTGGCCTAGTAAATTTGAGGAACTTTGGTACTGCTTTTTTATCTTTGTTGAAAAAAAAGAAAGAAAAGAAAACACATTAAATGCATAAAAGCTGTAAGTACAAACATGAATCTGTAAATATGTTTCAGCCGAGCTTCTCTCTTCATCCTGCCATTTCTAGTCCCTGTTTTAGACCATTGCATCCTTTAAAAAATGTTTTTTTTGACTGTCAGATAATTGCTGCATACATGTTAGACGGAAATGCCATTTGTAATTAGTTTCTGTCTTAAAATGCATTCTCACCCTCGTTCTTTCCCACAAAGGCAGAGCGTAAACCCGTATAGACACAATTACGCTGTTGGACGGCAGATGAGTCATTTGCGCCCACTCGATCGCTAAGAATCATGGGGCTTGCCATGGGAAAGCTCTTTACAGCACAGCCTCAATTACAGCCGGAATGAGACAGACAGAGGTGCCATCCACTGACCTCCACAAGCGCCTGCAAATGAGTTCAGAGGCTGTTGTCTGAGCGGGAATTTGGCGCAGTTGAAGAGTAAATGTGCTCTAATTACAGTCGTGACCGCGCCGTCTAATGAGTCGAGGGCCGATGCCAGCCTCCTCCCAATCAGACGCTTCTCTAACTGTCTGATGGTTTACAGTGTCTTAAATGCGTTAGACTCGTTAATCACTCGTTAGACTTGAACACCCAATGATGTGCACCAAATTAATGTTTTTTTATGGTTTGTTAGTAGACTAGTTTAGTCACTTTGTGCTTGAAATATCCATATTTCATGTCATTATCAGTTGCTTTAATAATATAATTGCAACACGCTATTGTGTCATTACATAGTAAACTGAACTGCTTCAGTAAACTGTACTTGAAAATTAATTTAGGTTATTAAATTGATATATTTATTGTGTATAATCTTTGTTTTGTTGACTTGGCTTGCACAGTACAGAGTTCTGGATGAGTAAACCTCACTTATCTTCTCCATAAAATGAAGTTAATCAATTTTTTCAAAGCAGGACGGTTCTGATCCAATAATCGTTTATCCTGCATTTCATTACTTAATGCAATCACTCGTATGAATTAAATGTGCTCCACTGAAAGCAGGCGTGTCTGTTTTTGCCAAGTCGAGACTCAACTTTGACTCTTCTGCTGGGTTTTGGCTGGCCTCTGTAAAGTCTTAATGGCTGTAAGTGAATTGGCTGTCATGGCAGAAATTGGTTTTCCAGCGGGACAGACTGAAGAATTATAACTGCACTTGCGTCGCATTAAAGCATCTCTGTTGTGTGGCTCATCTCGTCCTCCGCCTCCTCTCTGGCACTGATACTGAATCCAGTAGTGTTCAGTAGGGCTGGTTTATTGTAAAGATGTCACGATTCAAGACACTGCAGAGCATCTTAATATCATAATTGGATCACGATTGAAGCTGCGCCAAACCCAGAGGTTCATTTCACTTTGGTTCATGTCTGCTTAACAAGCTGTGTATGTGGTGTAGTTTCTCTGAAGGAAGCATTATTAAGAATTATGGATTCGTATTTTATCCAGAAGCAATGGTTTTGAAGTTGAAAATGTCATAAGGATGGATTTGTTTGTTATAAATATGCAGCTTTTGACTTCTCCGGATGTTAACTGATGGACTGAGGTGGAGTGGATTATTGTCATGTTTTTATCAGCTGTTTGGACTATCATTTTGACAGCACCCATTCACTGCAGAGCATCCATAGCGGAGCAAGTGATCGAATGCATGCCCCCTTATTTCGAATTTGGGGGCATTTTTGTTGGTTTTGATGACGCCAAGCACCCATAAGTTTCCGGCGGTGTAGTATGTCAGAATCCTTTTCTAACCGCACCGTCTCTCTGTTCTCCACAGACTCGTCTCTGACCGGTTGTCCCGCTCCTGATCCCAGCGGTGCAGCACAGAAGTTACTGATCCTGGACGCTCGTTCTTACACCGCCGCTGTGGCCAATCGAGCAAAAGGAGGAGGCTGCGAGTGTGAAGGTCAGTACTGAACTCGAGCTCTGGAGGCCGTTGGACGCTATTGTTCGTTTGTTTGTTGGCTGAAGGCAGGTTTTTCTCTGGTTTGTGTGTTTGTAGAGTACTATCCCAACTGTGAGGTGATGTTTATGGGCATGGCCAATATCCACTCCATCAGAAACAGCTTTCAGTCACTCAGAGCTGTTTGCAGTCAGATCCCGGATCCCGGCAAGTAAGTGAATCTCCATGCATTCTCCCTTCTGACGTTAAAACAATTCATATATATTTATTGTTATTGTTGATATTGTTTCCAAATAATTGATTTTTTTTAATGCATTTTTGTGATTTTCATAATATGTATGGGCGCAAAAAAAAAAAAATATATATATATATATATATATAAAACAATAATATTTTTATACTATTAATACTAATTCTATTAATATATAAAATGAATAATAATACATATTTAAAATAGAATTAAATAATTAATATTAAAATAAATAATATTTTTAATATACATATATTTGTATGGCTCCTAATATAGCCAATATTAATGGGTCTCAGTCAATTTGTTAAAATGGGACTAAATGAGAAATTATTTTGCTGCTTTATCTGAAGCGAAACTAGCAGATTTTTTTGCACAATTAATCTTGCGTCAAAATTACAAAGCCTTTGAAGATAATAAAAAAGATATTACAAATAATTATGAGTGGATCATTGAGTAGACATTACGAAAATGACTTCAAAAAAATGTTTTTTTTTTTTGTTTTTTTTTAACACGTTACTTGAGGCCTTTATATACTGTATAAAATATATGCATGGATAAAAAGTTGTTCAGAATGCACATTATAAAATGCATTCTAATGCCAGATCCTGAAATCAGTTGTTCGTCATGTGTTTTAATGCGTTGTACTTTCTAAAGGTGCGACAATGGCAAGTTGTGTATTATAACTGTGGCTACAATTATTAATGTGATCATTCAATGGATGATGAGGTGCAGAATTAATGCACTGAAATACATTTAGAATGCATCTTCAGGTAAAGTGTTTTCAGATTTTCCAGCAAACACACACTTGTGTTCTTGCCTGGTGATCCAGATGAAGTGGTGTTGTATCAGACGTGTTTAACCCATGGGTTTGTGCTCTCTGCAGCTGGCTCTCGGCTCTGGAAAGCACCCGTTGGCTGCAGCACCTGTCGGTCATGCTGAAGGCCGCTGCTCTGGTCAGCTCCGCTGTGGAGCGAGACGGACGGCCGGTGCTGGTACACTGCTCAGATGGCTGGGACCGGACCCCGCAGATCGTGGCCCTCGCGAAGATCCTGCTGGATCCCTTCTACAGGACCACAGAGGTACACCTGAAGAAGCACCAGCAGCACAAACGGAGAGAAGAGAATACATGAACTCAAACGTGCACCTTGAAGGCAAACATTTCAGGATCTGCCAAACGCAGTCTGGGCTTGGCAGCAAAGAGATTAATATTATATGCATGCCTAGTTTAAGTCAAGTTCTGATTCATTTAGTCAATTCAGTTCAAACTTAAACAGATGTGCTCTATGCCTTTTTAAAATGTAGAATAAATGTGACATGCTGCATAGAAGCCAGACTAAATAATGCCTGCTCTGATTGTTAAACAAAACTTTAAATTGAGTTTAATAAACATTAACTAAAATAAAATATATCTTTATTTACTTTATTATTATTATCTTTAATATGGACTGGAGTCTATATATAATTTGATGGCAGGGCAACACTTAAAAGTACTGAAATGTACTAAATAAACACTAAACCCACAAACTATTAAAAAAAACAATAAAACATGAATAATTAAACTATAGTATTATAATAATGGTACTAGACTCTAGTAACAACACTTTGTGCTTTCAAAGGCGGTTTATTTAAGCAGCTTCTCTGCTTCTCTTAGTCTTTAGACATGCTCACTGAATCCCTTGTGTTTGTCTGGGCAGGGTTTTCAGGTGCTGGTGGAGACGGAGTGGCTGGATTATGGTCATAAGTTTGCTGACCGCTGCAGTCACCAGGAGAACGCAGAGGATGTGAGTGAACAGTGTCCGGTGTTCCTGCAGTGGCTGGACTGTGTTCATCAGCTCCTCAAGCAGTTCCCCTGCCTCTTCGAGTTCAACGAGGCCTTTCTGGTGCGCAACCTTTGCTTTCATTTATGTGTGTCAACATATTGCTTAAGATGCTGGTATTAAAAAGTAAACGCGTTACTTTTTATAGTAGCTTAAATCTTTTCTTTTTTTTTTGCGCTGAAAAATGACTTTTTAATGTATTTCAGAAAAGACACGTTGATGGGATAATAACTTTCGTTTCAAAACTTAAAACTTCAATAAACAAATAAGCCAAATTATTAGAATTATACTTGTTTATAATATAAATGATACATAGTAAGCGTTTTCAGTGTTTTTTTAGTATTTAGCAAAATATGTTTAGGTTTTTTAGTAATTTAATTAAACAAAAAGCTAAAATGTTTTTATGAAGCATTAAATGTTTTTTTTAATAAAATGTTAAATAATGTTTTTTTTTTTTTGCACACTATTTCTGTGTCTGTATTTTTTATTAAACAAAGTATTTAGAAAAAATAATTTAATAATTTTTAATAAATATTTGCTGCTTCTCTTCTCTTTTTTTCTTTTTTTTTATGTATTTGAAAGTTTTTTTATTTATGTATTTATTTTTTTTAAATGTTTATTATCTAATTTAATTTGTTATTTTATTGCCAGGTGAAGCTGGTTCAGCACACGTACTCATGTCTGTACGGCACCTTCCTGTGCAATAACGCGAAGGAGCGTGAAGCCCGTAACGTCTATAAACGCACCTGCTCCGTCTGGTCTCTTCTGCGCAACGGCAACAAGAACTTCCAGAACTTCCTCTACATCCCCTGCCATGACATGGTCAGCACCTTCAGACACAAACACACATGACACACCTTTGGATTGATGCTGTGTTCACATCCTAATAATTATGAGCTTCCAGCTGCAGACTCAAAAAACAGGCTTTTAACCAATTAGGTATTTTAGAGCTGAATAAATACAGTTTATATTTGTCTTTTTAAGATTTTCTTAATACATGTCTGTCCTAGATTGGAAATTGCTATTTTTAAAATTCACCAATATTTAAAGGATTTCTGTGACTGTGAGAACCCTGTTTACAAGACACGTTAAACTTTCTCATTTGTTGTGATGCTCTCAAATGTTTTTATATGTGCAATAGGTGACCTTTGACCACAAAACCAGTCATAAGGGCCAATTTTTTTAATTGCTGAGATTTTGAAGGTGCAGAAACAAAATATTGAGAAAATCGTCTTTAAAGTTGTCCAGATTAAGTCCTTAGCAATTCATATAACTAATCAAAAATGAAGTTTTGATATACTTGGAACGTGATCTTTACTTATTATCCTGATGATTTTTGGCATAAAGAAAAACACATAACTATTACCCATACAATGTTTTGTCACAGATGATACATACAGTACATTATAACATTGATTTATGTCATTTCCAAACACATAAAACACAAGATTCATGTACTTCCATGACACAGAGAGCCCTGTTTAAAAGACATGCACAGATTTCTATTGTGTTTATGTGGTGTCTCTGGTGTAATGCAGATGTTGTGTTGATGTCTGCAGGTTTTGCAGCCGGTCTGTCACACGCGGGCTCTGCAGCTCTGGACGGCCGTGTATCTGCCCACGTCCTCGCCCTGCACCGCTGCTGAAGATGCCATGGAGCTGTACCTGAGCCCTTCGGCTGGAGCAGAGGAGTTCAGCTCTCGCTCCCTTGACAGGTGACCGCTCGTTTCATAACAGTGCTAGAAATGCTGCGCTGTCACATCTGCTCACATATTTGCTTCACTGAATCTTAAATTTAGCCACATTCCTTCCCGAAAGTAATATCCTGATATATTTCCTTCCCTACAATCAGATTCCATCACACTTGCTGCCAGCTAATTAAAGATCGCAGGACTTGTTTCTAGCTTTTAGAGTATGGGATGGATGGATGTTAAACAAAAAGCAGTGTTGTTCTAAAGCATGACAAAATATATGTATATTATTTATTTAATACATTTTTTTTTTTTAACCTTTATTTACTTTATTTAGAAAAGATGAATTTCGCTTATTGGCCTGATTGAGTTTAATTTACATATAAACCAATAAATTGTTTTATTTCTTTAAAACAGTAAGCTTGCACTTCTTGCCCTCATGACATCTTTAGTGTTTTTAGCAAACTATTAAGTGTGTCCATATTTATTAAACAACACAAAATATTTTTTTAAAGCATAAAACATTCATTTGTATTATTTTTATTGCAAACACAAAGTTATCTGTATTTTGTATTAAACAAAAAACAAAGTAGTTTTTATAAAGCATTTGATTTAATATTTTTTTTCCTAGAACATTATAATAAATAATAAATTTTTTTAAAATTTTTGCTTACTTGCCCAGGTAGTATTTCAAAAAAATTTTAAGTGTCAGCATTCTAATAAAAAGTGTTACCATTATTTATGGTACACATTGCACTTGCTTTGCTTGAGCTTTTTGTAAAATATTTTTCGAGTATACTTTACAAGACAGTACGATAAAACAACATTTAAATTAAATATAATCCTTTTTATAAAAAACTGTCCTTATAAACACCTTATATATCCTTTTATGTATAAAAGTCTAACCATCATCTCATTAGTGAGGATGATCCTGGGATGTTTTATGTTAAGCTTCTGCCCTCTAGTGGTGAACTGAAGCACACAGTAAACACTGCTTTTCACTTTCAGGCTGCCCAAAACACGCTCCATGGACAACCTGGTGTCTGCCTGTGAGAACGGCGTGACGCTCACCCGCACCTCGAGTGACCCCAACCTGAACAAGCACTGCGCGGAGGGCCGCCCTTCGCTGGAGTCGACCCAACCCACAGCCCTTCAGAGCCCCGCTTCGCCCGAGGACCCGCCTGTCATCGAAGCGACCGCCACTGAGCCAGCTGGTGAAGAAACCAGCTCTTCAGCATCTCCTGAGGACGACCCCGAGCTGTCTCCTTGTTTGACAACCCAGCCCCTTCCGTCTTTGCCCCACCCCTTAGCGTTAGATCAAGCCCCGCCCCTTCCAGTCACAACCCAAGCTCCGCCTCAAATCCCAATCAGCCCAGTACCGGAAATCAGGACTGCAGAATACACAGATCCACCTCCTCTTTGTAACGGCGTAGAAAAACCCGCTAACAGATCTTCAAACTCCATGGAGGCGTCGGTGGAGACGCTAACGGAGCAAAGCGCGATCCCTCCTTCTAGGAAAGCCACTGAGGAAACGCCGATACGAAACGGCGAACTGGTTTCTGCCAGAGAACGAGCTCCACCCGCCGACTACGCCAAAGCAGCCCGGCGCTTGATTTCCCAAAGCCAGCTGACGGAGCTATCTCTGCTGGGTTCGCAGTGGGACAGCGTCCAGGGCCTGGTGCAGTCGGCCTGTGGTGGCGCCTTCCAACACGGCAGCTATCACGGCCGGCGGCTGGCAAATAAGCTCCTCCGCGCCCAAGCCGCTAGCGCCAACGGCGGGCCGTGCTGCCGCCGAGACCCCCTGCGCGCTCCTGGAAGCCCCGTCCAGTCGGGCTGGTTCTCTGCAGTGAGGAACTCCAGCTACGCCGCGCTCTGCTCCTCGGCTGCGTCTTCTCTAGCCATGGGCCCGTCCTTCCGGCAGCTGCTCCCGTCTCATTCCTCGCCGTGCTCCGGCGGCTCTCCGGCTCCGGCGTACCTGGACGACGACGGGCTGCCGGTGGCGGTGGATGCGGTGCAGCAGCGGCTCAGGCAGATCGAGGCCAGCTACAAGCAGGAGGTGGAGGTCCTGAGGAGGCAGGTCCGACAGCTGCAGCTCAAACTGGAGAGCAAGCAGTTCTGCACACCGCCCTCCGAACCCGATGTCGACTACGAGGATGATATCGTGAGTCTGTCCTCATTTGTTTTTATAATGCTCACTGTCTCACTTTTTGTTGGTGCAAGTCCTAAAGGTCTTAAGATATCTCAATTTTGATATCCAAAATTGGAACTTGCGTATAAAATCACCATGAAATCAAAATGTATTATTAGAGGTGAGGTCTGTGCTATCATGACTAGATAAATCGTTTACTTTGTGAATTGCTCACAGAAGTTATGTTTTGGACAGAATGTGAGTAAACCTGTGTTCGTGTTTCCGTTCTTGTGTCTGTGACCCGGCTGACGTCTCTCTCGCTCCTCCAGACGTGTCTCCGGGAGTCAGACGGCAGTGACGAGGAGGACTCTCTGTCCAGTCACAGCGAGGACCGCTTCAGCGAGGGCAGCTGGGACCGTGTGGAGAGGAAGGACACAGAGGTCAGTCTCTCTCTCTCTCTCAGTACAGCTGATGATGCTCAGAGTTTAACCAGCTTGTTTCTGGACACACAGGTCACCAGATGGGTGCCGGATCACATGGCCTCTCACTGCTTTAACTGCGACTGTGAGTTCTGGATTGCCAAGAGACGCCATCACTGCAGGTACGGCCCAGTCTGATTCACCAGAAACAGGAGTTAAATATAACTTCTCAGGGATTCCCATGACGTTTTCCTGAGTTGAGATTTTAAATAACGTTAAATGTTAAGTAAATACTGACTTCACGTACATTGATTTATTGCAGATTATTAAAGTATTTAATTGTCATCAGTGTTTTTAAGATCAAAGTGTCCAGTTATCGATGCTTGTATTTTGGATCTTTTAATACATTTTGTCAGAGTTTATTCAGACATGATTGAATCAAATTAGATTGATTTAGTATAAACAGTGTTTGTTTTATTTTATATTGGATGTATATATTAATTTGCAATTAATTGGCTGATTTCTAGAATTTTTTTTTTTGCACATATTTACTAATAATACAGGTTTATTTTTTGGCTTTATTTCAATAACTGAAGACGATAAGTGAACTAGAGTTTCTTAGTTTAAAATAAAGCTGTTTCTCCTGCATGTAACAGATACAGTTGTTGGTTTATTGATCGAATATTGGATTTATAGACTAATGTGATCGGTTTGTTGATTTACTAATGTGCCAATAGCATTATTAATATTTTAAATGAGCTTTTTTATTTATATTTTACTTTTAATTTTAGTTTAATTTTCTGTGCTTTTACATTTTTTTTAGTTATTTGGCAGATGCTTTTATCCAAAGAGAATTTTTATTAGTTAAGCTTCAGTTCATTTTTTATTTCAGGTTTAGTCAATATTTAAAAGTTTTACTTCTCAAATTATTAGTCTTATTTTTATATTTGTTCGCTTTTGTCATTTTTATTTTATTACTTATTCTATTTAGCTTTATTTTATGTTATTTTGTTTTGATATTTGAATACTTCAGCTTGAAATTGTATAGTTTCAGTTTTAATAGTATTCAAATGTTAAAATGGTGAACATTGCAAGAATTCGAATGTATTCGCTTTAGATGCTGACATGGCGTTATATATACTGTTTAAATGACAAATACAATCAAAAAAACAGCAAACAAACAAACACAAGTTAAATTACACAAGCTTTTTTACGTTAACGCATGGTAAAATTCTAAGACTTTGTGGCATAATAGTTTGCGTCTGACTGAACGTGTGATTGATTTCCTGTAGGAACTGTGGGAACGTGTTCTGTAAGGACTGCTGTAACCTGAAGCTGCCCATCCCAGACCAGCAGCTGTACGACCCGGTTCTGGTCTGCAACACATGCTACGACCTGCTGCTGGAGTCCCGCACACGAGAGCTGCGCTCGCAACAGCTGAAGAAAGCCATTGCCACCGCCTCCAGCTGAGACGGCCAATCACAGCGCGGCACACGCCAGCGTCCAATCAGACGCCCCTCTTTTAGAGCCAGAGCCGCTCTCTCCTCCTTCCCTGAGGGCCACCTGGAGTCCGGATGGGCTCTGAGACTGATCCACGCCAGGAACGGGATGCATCGACTCCAAAACACGAGTGCGGTTTGCCACGGAGGGGCGATTTTATCACCGCGAGTGAACTGCGAGCTTCTCTGGTTGAGGACAGAAAGTGAACCCAATGGATCCTTGGGTTGCCAAGCCCAAAGAAAGGCGTTTGTTCTTCTGGCAATCACCACACGGCCCCTATGCATCACTCACATCGGACAATCCCGGCCAACCGGAGGCTCTCTATTTAAAACCAAGCAAGCTGCTACAGTATTTAAAAACCACAAATTCTACTTTTGTATCCTTATTAGTTTTTGCACTACGGAGGGGGTTGAGACCAAAACGGACAGATCTGCTGATGCGAAGCTCGAATGTACGGCCGTTTGGCGTGATCCGATTTCTCACAGACTGGATTTGCGAGTGCAGTTACTGAATTTAAGCTGCCGGTTTGCTTTGATTGGATGGCAATTTTGTGCAATTTTTGTTTTTCAGCCACTCCTGCTTTCGCCGGACTCTTCCAATGCCAAAATCAAACTCCAATTTCGGCGTACCAGTAATATATAAACCGAATCACTCCTAAATTCACGTCTCATCTGGCTGGTGGTGTGTTTGTAGCAGGAAAAGCAAGAAGCAAGCTGAACATTACGCTGTGTGTTGTTGTGTATAGCCATGTTGCACTGCTCCGTCTACTTTAGCCAGAATACTAGTGAACTAGTTTCTTTCTATGACTTCATCTGAACAAACCAACGAGGATAATTCAGATTACTGAGACTGAATCATTACTCGCGTTCTCAACGGCATTACATGATGAAAACAAGTGCTATCATTTCTTTTCCACGTCGTCCGCGTCTTCAGGCCCTGCGTTAATTGTGTATTGTAATGTTGGTGAACCTCTCAACAGTGCCATGTGTTTGATTTTCTTATGGATTCACTGATTTGTAACTTTAACCTGTTGGACGGTACAAGAGCTAGAGGCTTAACAGTCAGAGGATGATTTGTTGAGAATCGATGAGCTTATAAACACTGAGAACCGGTTTGATTTTTCCTTCTCTGTGGTGTTGATGAAGGACACATTTGGAGTTAAATGCATTGAAAAGGAACCCAGAAATGTGATGTATAGTTATTTGGTCTGTAATAGTGGCTAAAATTGGTCACTTAGTGAATTATTGTTGTAAAGAAATGCACTGTACAAGTTCAATCCCATGGGTTAAATAAAAAGATACATCTTTATCAGCCATCTGCGTCCTGTGTTGAGATGATTCATCTTTGCTTTTTTATTGATTTGTTCAAAAACATACCAAACATTGTTCTTGAATTGTACTAAAATTAAAAACATTTTTGCTGCAGTTTTTTCCTTTTTATATTTAAAACTATTTAAATTAGCATTATTTGCATTACCCTGATGAATTCTAACCAGTGTGAACTGGATTCTTACATTTAATTAAAATAAACCTTTTTTATTACTTGGATGCAAACTGAAATATATATATATATATATATATATTTGTAATATATTGCATCTACTTGCCAGGGAAACTATTCTCATTTTTATTTAGCTTAACTTGATGCACTGAAGCTAAAACAAAAAGCTATGTAGACATAATAATAATTGCAACTAAAATCTAAAAATAAGAACTAATTGTAAATGTTAGAATAGATTTAGTATGAGATTATGCAATAAAATGCCAGTAATACTACTACTAATAATACAAAAAATAGAAAATGCATTCAATTCACAATTCTCAGCCAGCAGTGATTAATCACTTTTGGCTTTCAAAATTGTATTTCTGTAGATACAACAGGCAGCTACCATTACATACATGTTACAGACCGAGTCTGTTACACAGCCACTTACACTTAAGTACAATCTTGATACACTTTATTTGAAGTAGCTTATGTCCGTGTAATATTCTGTGATTTTAATGTACCAGTTTATTAAACTACTAATTACAAACTGCTCCATAAAATAAAGTGTTACATTTAGTTTTTAGCATGAATATAATGTTTTTCTGAAGTAACGGACAGATTAATGCCCCCCTTGTATTTTAAAAAGGCAAAATACAGTGTTTAAAAGGACTCATCAAGCTTTGTGTTAAAAGACCAGTGCAGACGTTCAAGCATTGTTAATAAATAATAATGCAAATTGTGATACATTTTGCCATTGAGAGGTTTTATTTTCCCTAAAATAAACCATTTTGGTTTATTTGGTTTGTGGCTCGTTATAATTTTTTTTTTTATCACTGAGAAAAAAAGTTCAATTCACTTTTATTTGTATTTTATAATCGTCACAGCTTCACAAAACTTTAAAGCTTCTGCTTTCTACATTATATTTAGGAGTAGCTTAGCAGTGTGACTATGTAAGTAATGTCCATTTGGCTGCAATGTACAGAAGAAAGTCAACCATCACTGCCGCCCTTCACCAGTCGGGGCTTTATAGCAGAGTGGCCCGACGGAAGCCTCCCCTCAGTGCAAGACACATGAAAGCCTGCATGGAGTTTGCTAAAAAACACATGAAGGACTCCAAGATCGTGAAAAATAAAATTCTCTGGTCTGATGAGACCTTTTTGGCCTTAATTCTAAGCGGTATGTGTGGAGAAAACCAGGCGCTGCTCATCACCTGTCCAATACAGTGAAGCATGGTGGAGGCAGCAGCATCATGCTGTGGGGGTGTTCTTCAGCTGCAGGGACAGGACGACTGGTTGCAATCGAGGGAAAGATGATTGCGGCCAAGTACAGGGATATCCTGGACCAAAACTTTCTCCAGAGTGCTCAGGACCTCAGACTTCCAACAAGACAATGACCCTAAGCACACAGCTAAAATAATGAAGGAGTGGCTTCACAACAACTGTGACTGTTCTTGAATGACCCAGCCAGAGCATTGACTTAAACCCAATTGAGCATCTCTGGAGAGACCCACCAACGTTTACCATCCAACCTGACAGAACTGGAGAGGATCTGCAAGGAGGAGTGGCAGAGGATCCCCAAATCCAGATGTGAAAAACTTGTTGCGTCTTTCCACAAAAAGACTCATGGCTGTATTCGAGCAAAAGAGTGCTTCTACTAAATACTGCTCACAGGGTCTGAATACTTACGACCAGGTGATATTTCAGTTTTTCTTTTTTAATAAATCAACAATTCTGTGTTTTTCTGTCAATATGGGGAGCTGTGTGTACATTAATAAGGAAAAAATGTACTTAAATGATTTTAGCAAATGACTGCAATAAAACAGAGTGAAAAATGTAAGGGGGAATATTTTCCGGACCCACTGTATGTCTAAATTACTAAAGCAAAAGGGTTGAAAGAGTGTATGCAGAGATGTGTGATGTGTGTTAAACACATTGTGTTAAATACACTGATATGGACTCACACAAGCTGCTTTACATTTGCTGGACAGAGGGCATGTTTTCCTCTTCAAGATGGCTATTTGCGGTCTAGCGCACACACGTCTAATGACGCACATATCTTTGTCAGATCTCCATGCGCACTAATGCAACAAGAATAGCAGCACCAGCCAGGCTTTTTATGTGTGATTTGGAGAGAGTAGAGAGGAACAAGCCTCGCAGCCCATTAATTCATCCCGTATTGTGTATATTGATGTGCAAATCCTGCCTTTGATCAATTAAGCAGTGTTTTGTCTTACAAGTGGGCAAGGGTTTACACAGCACGTCTCAGATAACCTGAAGAGGAGTTGAGCTCCTAAAAACAGAAGGCACGTCAACATGCAGAGCGATGACTTAACAATTAACCAAACAGACGCCCGTTTTAAAACATAGATGGAGAGAAGAATGAGAAAGAGAGAGATGAAGGGGCTTTTCTGTGATCACGGACTGAATTCAGATGCACTGATCTTGCCACCTGCTCATATGCACTTTCATCTGTTCATTGGCTGCTCTTATTTCTAGCATGTCGTGGTCTCTAAGTTTTGCTATGATCACTTTATAAGAAGTGCTAACAATTTTTTTAAAGCGGTCATATCAGGAGGACTGAAATTTTCTTGATCTTATGAGATCAAAGAGCGTTATGCATCAGAAAACATAACTAGCAGAACTCCGGACTTCTTCCCCATTAGGGGAGAAATTAAGTTTTCGTAAGTTACAGATAAAAATTGGATAATCAATTCCAATTGATGAGAAAAAAAAGTAATGTTTTTAAATAATAATAGTATAAAAAGAAATCCTGCACACTATCCACATCGCAAATGTAAATAACGTTATTCATTTACAACATTTTTGGTCCCATTAAAACTGGACACTCATTTCTAACCACTGAAAAAAAAAAGTTAAAAGTGTTAATAAAATACAGGCCTAAAAATGTATATAAACTAAATATTTCATTGATTTCCAAACATTTTACAAATTATTAAATCATCTAAACCATGGTTAAACCAAACTTGGGACAGTTCAATTTGTGGCAGTGAATGAAGTACCAATCGCAGATGCAGTGTGAGGTACCTCTAGGCTCAGTACTAGGACCATTTCTTTTCATGGTTTACATGTTACCCTTGTAACTTGGTTTCAATGAAACTTGGTGTTACCTTTTACTGTTATGTTGATGATGCTCAGCTCTATATTTCTTTGCAGCCCACTGAAACAAATCACTTTGCAAAACTAATAGAATGCAAAATTGATATAAAAAAAAAACTGGACGACTAATTTCTTAGTTAAATAATAAAAAAATTAGAGGAGTTAATAATTGGACCAAAAACCTCAACATGTAATAACCTAGAACACTGTCTAATACTTGATGGCTGCTCTGTCAATTAGGAACCTGTGTTGAATCTTTGCTTCAAAAGCCACTTTTCTCTTGGGTGATTGTTCTGCACGCTTAATAAAAACTGTAGGTGGTTCAAAATGCAGCAACTAGACTTCTTACAAGAATCAAGACGTATGACCATATTAGCCTGGTTCTGTTAATGCTGCACTGGCTCACTCTTAGCACCCAAACTCTGGAACAAGCCATCAACACTGTTTGGGAAGAAGACCCACTCTGTCAGAAAAAAATACAAATGCAATTTCGAAATAGTTGAGTTTCCCCTCCCATTCCTCACAGTGGTTTGGCCCACTGCCTGCCTTTCCAGTTCATCCCACCTACGCTACACACACACACAAGTCAGGGATGTGGCTTTGGCTCTGTTCATTAGTAGTTGTTGAACTTCAGTAAGTAGGGAATTTTATGCTGATTATCAATGTCATTTTCCATGAATCTGCTATGTTAGCGATTAAAACGTTACTTATCTAGTTAATGTTAGCTTGTTTACAATAGCTTGATGCATAGTGCACTGCAACTAACGCCAAAGCTGCTTCGCATGCATTGTTTTATTTGTGACGACTTGGCATAATGTTAACATTAACGCCACAATTAGCCGGCCATCCTTGACATTCAGGTCCTGTGTCACACACAGTCACGCACAAATCGGTGGCAATTTAATGACTTTAGTGAAATTTAGGCACAACATTTATCGCATTTGAGATCCCTTTTGGCCACAAAGGTGCACAGCTTTCATTCAGTTGGAAAAAGTAATTTCCTCAGCATCTATTTTGTGCAGTGTGCACGTGGAGGATAAGCTAAATGACTCGACTGTAAACAACATAACAAACATTGCTATAAATAGTTTTGAAGAAAAGATCTGTGTTTTCAAACAAGCCATTAAAGGCTGCATTAATTAGGTCAACTGAAACCTGCAACCCTTCTCATAACACCTGATGTTCTCGTTACGTCGTAAGAAGAATGGCATCTATGCGAATATTCCTAGGTCTCCATAGCTGCCCGGATCGATTCTGTATCCAGATCAGATGGTGGATCTGAACCTTAAGATGACCTCCACAGCCCTGATCATCAGTGGAATCAGGACACAGCTAGATGAGCCCTATCTCGTTCAAAGACCTCGTCACCTTGATGGCCATTGAGGCAAGACCATCAAAACCAGACGAGTCCCCTGCACAATCTGACTTTGCTGCAGCCTAGAACTGAACTGCTGGTTTAGTCTGGATAAAGGAGAACTGAAAACTATTCCAACACACTATTTCCACGTTTAATACTGTAAAGCTGCTGCGACACAATCTGCATGGTAAAAAAACACTGTATAAATAATGGTTGCTTGACTTGAGATTAAACAGAACAATTATGTTAAGATTATTATTAATAAATAGTATAAAAATCACATTTTTTTGATGTTGCCTTTAAAGGTTCAGTTCAACCAAAAAATGTTATGTTATGCATTTAATCAGCCTCATGTTGTTCAAAACTGCCTGACTTTATTTATTCTGTGAAACATGTTTAGATATATTATTGTTGATAATATTCCACGAAAGAAAGAAAGAAAGTCATACAGATATAATGTATAAACTATGATTTAAAAATATCGGTTACTACTTGAGGGGGAGTAAATGATGAAATAATTTTTGAGAGGAGTCAAATATATTATATTTTATACTTTGAGAGGGGATTACTGCTTGACATCTGCATTAAAAAATGTTGAAACCGCATCCACCTCCTCTGAACGAGATTGCTTTATCATGCAACATCATTTCAGACCAAGACCAGAGAAGAATCCACTTCAGTAATGGATGTACTATAGTAAGCGTCTGAAGTCTGACAGGCATTCATTTTTCCTCACATCTTCCGTCTTGCAGTAACTTGCATCAGATCTTACTGCGCTCCAAGTTCTAATGAATTCCTATCAAACAGATCCAGTCTGTGAAATCAGTATCGGCTCCAAGAATGAATTAAAGAGAGTCTATGAAATGATTGAGCTCAGGACTACAGCTTTGTGACAGGTCAATGTTCCTGTAACTCAGAACATGCTTCAGAAACGCTCACCTTTACCTACAGCTTCACAGAGGTCACATGCATACAGTAAAATCCATCTTTCTATCCAAACACTTCCATGAAAATGCAGCGTAACCCGTAATTCTTCCCTCGGGTCCAGTTACGTAAGCTCCCACTCTGGCTCTTTCCCACACACCCTCACACACCTTTTTAACAGGATCGTTCCAGCAGAAGCCAAATTCAGATGGCATTAACTTTAAAAGCATTTGGTTCCTCTAATATTACAGATGATGAAAACAGTGACAGACGGAAAGTAGGCTTTAAAGCTTTGTGATTTGCTTTCATTCTCTCCCTCTGTTTTTCTTTCTCTCCTTTTATTATTTATTTATGCATTTGTTAGGAAACAACATGCACATTATGGCAGAATTGTAAGAAGATAATTATAACCTGCTTTAAAGGTAAAATTATGAAAGTTCTGTCATAAGTACTCTCTGCACTAAAATAAAAAAACTAAGCATTATTAAATAAGCACACATAAGCTTGAGAATAATTTGTCATAAGAATAAAATGGGTTTTTAAAATTATTATTTATTTATTTTTGGAAAATGTAGCAAATTGAATGAATTGTTAAAAAAAAAATGTTTTATCTTGTTTTAAACTTATGTTTGTACTGGGAAATAAGACAAATGCTTTTTAGAATTTTTGTATAATTTTTGTGTCTTTCAAACCACAAAAGCATTTCATATATATATATATATATATATATATATATATATATATATATAGCTATTTGTAAGATGTGATAATTACTAACAAGAAAATTACACAAACTTTTACTAAAATTTAAATGTAAAATACTAAAATAAATATGAATATGAATAAAAAAATTATCAAATGTAATTTAAAATATTATTTTAATATAAATGTATATATATATATATAATATTACAATATTTTAAATTACATAAATACATACATACATTTTTTGTTAATATTAATTTTTTTTTTTTTGGTATTTTTACATTTAAATTTTAGTTAAAGTTTTTGTAATTTTCTTGTTAGTAATTATTACATCTTACAAATAGCTGTTTTTTATGTAAATATATTATAAAATGTAATTTACTGCTGTGATCGCAGCTGAATTTTCAGCATCATTACTCCAGGGTTCAGTGTCACATGATCCTTCAGAAATCATAACAATATGCTTGATGTTAATGTTGAACACAGTCGTGCTGCCCAATGCTTATGCACAACATAATTACTCCAATAAAATTGACCAGGAGTGCATTGAACATTTAGTATTTTTTCATGGCCTTAATAAGCTGAACTTCATTTATTGCTATGCATTTGCTCTTTCATGGCATTCTCAGTTATATTTTATGCAAATATCAATTTTGTCTCAGGTGTGACCTGTAAAGTATCAATGCTGTAGCTCAAAACTGGTCTTGGAGGGATTTTGATGACAGATCCCGGGCGTTTGATCACAGAATTTGGTATCTTGGCAAAGCACGGTTTGGGACTTGCCATGATCTCTTGTTAAATGTGCAGAAGCAGAGGAATGTGTCCGCTCTCTGTTCAGCCTCATTTGTAGGATTGAACTGAAACCCAAAATATATCCTCACTATCATGACATTTTTTTTTTCAAAGGCAGAAAACAAAAGTCTGACACGGGCACAAGTGAAGGTCTCCGGGTCAGACCTCTGCATTCATGCATTACGTCATCGCCATTGATTTTTCCTTGTTCCTCTGAGCCATATTGATATTGCTCATATTGTTACTCTCTTGGAGATTATATTGCTTTCAAAAACAATAATTCCTGCGAGCGGACAGGCGAGGTTTTGAACCAGTGTGATGAATCAATTTCAATTATCTTGCATGCAATAAATAACACTCCAATTGTAAGGCTCAAATACTTAACAATTTAGCCCGAGGATATTTTCCATCGGTGCACTAATTTGAAATTCAAACACGCTGACACTGAAGAGCAACGCATTTGCTGAAACAGACTGAATCAGAGCATAAACGCACAGAAAAAAGCCTTGTGCAAATCACAATAGGCCTGTTTGCAAATGCACTGTTTATTATGCAAATCTAAACCTGAGCTCAACTGTATTTTTGTCTTGTTTTCCAGTGAAACGATATCCAAACATTCTTACATCAAGTTCTATATACTTGAGAAGCAAAACGACTTCGTGTTTTCTGAAAAAGTGAAGTGAGTGATATAAATCTAGTCATTGGATCAGAACAACCACCTTAATTCAACTGGAAAACCGTTTATTTTTATGACCCCATAGCAGTATATTATTTTGCTTACATTTTGATGTTTTTCAGAAAATTATTTTCTATCCCCCCCTGGCAGATACATGTCCAGTTTTAAATTCACTTAATTTTAATGCCTTTTTCATAAAACAAGATTTAATATGCAGTTTTGATATTTACAATGGTACAATTTGTTCTTAAATTAAGTATTCAGTTATGCCAATAGGGTTTTTACCTCATACAAGATATTTATATACTTAATTTGGTTTAAAATGTAAGACTTAAAGGGTTACTCCACCCCGGAATAAAAATTGTGACCCTGACCTCAGAACACTTTTTAAAGGAATAGTTCACCCAAAAATGAAAATTACCAAGTATTTTACTCTCCCCGGGGCCATCCTAGGAGTATATGACTTTCTATTTTCAGACGAACACAAACACAGTCAGAGTTTGTTAAAAATATATCCTGACTCTTCCAAGCTTGGTAATACAGGTGGATAGTGCCCATTATTTAAAGTGCCATAAATCGTTACGATGACTCATTTTGATCCTTTTTTTTTTCAACAAAATGTAATTTTGCTTATATCTTAATCTGATCGATGTTCGGATATTTATCTGTTAAACCAAGGCAATTCAGATGTTTTGGAGTAATTTTATTACGCTCCAGGTCAAATGTATTCATCAACAAAGGACTGCTAGTGAATCTACAAGCAGTTGGTCACATCCTCAGGAGGTCTCATGATGTAACTTAAGAGATGGTCGGCTCTAAATTGCATTCTGCTGATCCTAAGTCTTCAGCTGGCTGTTGGGCTATAAAAAGAGCTTGTTTGTGCGTGAGACGCACCAACCCCCACCGTCCAAACACACAAGGCCGCCTCATCTGTTATCCTCCCCAGCCCTGAGCTCACTGGCCGTGCAAACACCAGTCAGCGCCGTGAATTAAGCAGTAAACAACCTTGGCTCTCGCGTAAAATGGATCAAATGTTGAAGTCGTGTCGAGAGTGTTTATTGGGTCTTGTGTGTTGGTCGGTCATGTGAGAGGTGCTGTTTTCCCCGTGTCTGTCCACACACACACACACACTCCTCCTAATGGACACACTCCAGTTTAACCGTTTCCTGTTTTGGAGAGCAGCAGCGATAGCATCGGTTCTCATATGACTGCAAGTCCAATGAGAGTCTTGACCCGCTGAGCTCATGGCAAAAGAAATGTGGTTGTTAAAGGAACAGTTCAGCCAGAAATGTAAATCCCGTCAGTGTTTACTCGTCTGTTTCATTTGCACTCTCATGTCAATCCAGAAACTTTAACACTCAGTTTAAAGAATTTTCCATAAACATTGCTTTAAGAACCTTTTGTCGTAACATTTATCAAACTTTTAAAAAACAATACTGAAGTTTGTGGGAAGCAGTCTATATGAATGCACCTCAGGTTCATTGGAAAACACGCCTGTGATGACATTTACAATTACAAATTTGTGTTTACAAATTATAATAGTTTTGCAATACTTATAAAGTGAAATGAAGTCCATTAAGTGGTACTAAAAGTGGGCTCCATTTCTGAAATTGATGAACATGAATCTGGTAGCATGTTATTACACTTGTTGTCGTTCCTGTCATGACAGATCCAAAATAAACTGCACTAAAAGGTTGTTGCTGTATCGCATTAAAATAACATAACTCAATCAAGGTAAATGATAGGGTTAACAAAAGCAAACGTGAGATAAAAAGCAACCATGTAATTTAATATTACTTCTACAAGTCTTTGAGCTCTTTTATCATGACTGGTGTTTCTCAGGAGTGCTTCACATCACAAGTACAGTGCTTTACCGGGTTCGCTATCGAGCAAGCCTGTAATCATAATCTGTATGAAAAGAAATAAGGTGGCTGGTGTTTTACTGTGTTCACTTCAGCTGGAAACTGCAGTGAATTTGATGCAAAGAAACGTTTTCTGAGGCTGGTTTTAATGTTGATCATGAGTCATGGGAATCTGATGCTGTAAACGTCTCCTGAAGAAATACAGTTGCTTTGTATAAAAACAGATGGTAATCTAAAGGGATAGTTCACCTGAAAAATTACAACTCTACTCATCATTTGTGCCAGAATCCGATTGCTTATTCAGAAATCTGCCGATGACACAAAGTGTCCAAAAAAACAATTCAAGCTCACCAGAAAAAAACAACTGGAAGCAAGACTCGTCAGCTGTGAACTTTTCACCTTCGTTCTTAGTCATCACAGACTCTCTCTGGCTATTTCCATATTCATCGAGTATGAGGCTCACCTCACCAAATTTCCACAGCAAACAAAAGCTTTTCAAAGAGTCCTCTGAATGTCTGGTAACGTTGAGAGCTGCTGTTCGGCATGAAATATTGAGAAGTGAACCTCGGGGAGCATAGAAAGGAGGGAGCGAGATCTCATTCCTCTTGCATCTTAGCAGCTGTCTAAAGAACAAATGATGGCACAAAGATTCAAAACACCTTCAGCATTTCTGCATGATGGACTTATAATCACACTAACAAACATGAAGGTAGTCTACTTTATTATGCCACCTTCTAAGAGAGCTTTCCAAATATCTGTCAAAAAAACAGATGAACCTAGGAATAAATTGTGTTTGTGTTAAACTTTTTATTCTAGTAAAAGCATATAAGGTTAGGTGTTGTCCGACGATTGCAGTCACATCATAATTAATTGCATCAAAAATAAAAGTTTTTGTTTACTTAATATATACTGTGTAGTGTATAAAAGCACACATACAAAATATTTATATGTTGATATTCATATAATTTATATTATATACAAATATAATTAAAATATAAACATTACAATTTTTTCTTAAACATATACATATACAAAAGATTTGTATTTATAAATACATAATAAATATGCACAATACACTTTTATAACACATATTATGGAAACAAAACCTGAATGCATTAATCCGCTGACATATAAATATGTAATCATATGACAGCCCTAATAACATAATGTCAATATATATTAAAGCTATCACTGTAAGTGTACAGAAGTAAGTAACTCTTCTGCTCCCCAAGGGCTCCATTTATTTAATAGCAAATACAAAAAACAGTAATATTGTGAAATATTATTACACTTACAATTCGTTTTATTATCCGAGTTAAAGAAAAAGGGTGTGCTGCTTTATATTTTTATTTACATTGTGTTTACAAGAGCATATCAGAATGATTTTTGAAGGATCACGTGACACTGCTATCTGTTGTAATTATGCTATTTAGTTTTAATCACAGGAATAAGTTCTATTTTAAAATGCATTAAAATAAAAAGCAGTTATTTTACATTATAATCAAGGTTGACTATATTTTCTGCCAATTAAATGCAGCCCTGGTGAGCAAACTTGTGGTTGTTTTTACTCTAGGATGCTACCTATAAACATGTTTAACATAAGTAATAACACTCGTGTTTCTTTCCAGTAAGGCAGTGGATGAAGCGTTGTGCGCGGCGCATCAGCAGACGGTGAGCTCGCGGAGAGCCGGTGTGACCCGCCGCGATGCCAAGCTGCTCCGAGCGGGGGCTTTGCTTCTCCTCCCCCGGAACGGTCATCTGTTCCCGCGGAGAGCAGGATTAGCTCTGGACCCGAACCAACCCTGCACAAGAAACAGCGCGTTCGCTCCGAGCGCGCGCGGCTCATATTTCTACAACATAATAACCGCTGCAATGTGGTGTCTGCACTCAGTCCGAGGTCATTTGCATCATAACAGGACGGCCGTGGCCAGATTGCAGATGGCATCTCATTGAGGGGAACACGATGATATTTGTAAACGTAACGTTCCACGAGCGTACGTGACCCCGGATGTCCTTACAGTGGGGTTGCGTGCGTGTGTATGTACTGCAGCGAGGCTAGAACCTCATCCAGCACCGGCTCTCAATAATGCATGATTAATTAGCGGACTCTGAAATAGGGCGAAGCTAAAAGAGAGACTGGAAACGGGAGAAGCACGGCGTCCAGGAGGGGGACGCGCACAAGGCAAAGACTGCAACGTCGACTGTTTGTCTGGGAAATCGTGACTGTGTGTGTGCAAAGACCAGCACAAAAAAAAGAAAAGAAAAGAAAGATAAATCAATGAAATGTGAGCTGATACACAGATACGAGTTTCTCTAACATTGTGGGCTGCTGTAGGGGTCAGATTAAATAATAATTATTTTTTATTTTTTATTTAACAGTTTGTTTTTCAGTTCTCTCTCTCTCTCTCTCTCTCTCTCTCTCTCTCTTAAATAATTTATTAGATTAAAATTTTAACTATTAAATACAAATATAAAATTTTATTAGAAGATGCTTTTTTAACATTTCTATAAAAAATACATATTTTAAATCCTTAAAAAACAGTGTCTATGATTTTCACTTTTTATAAAAAAGTAAAAATACATATTTGAAATACTTTATTGAACACTGTCAAGTATTTTCACTTCTATTACATACTTTCATTCTAGTTTTTAAATGTATAAAAATGTGAATAGTTTAATACTACCTAGTAAAAATGATAATAATCTATCTATATCATCTTCACCCAGATCTTCTTTTTTTAATGTTTAAATGGTTTTTCATGAAAATGTTTGCCTCTGAGTTTTAGTTAGAGGCAAGGGCATCATTATGTTTGGGGTCCGTGGCATCAAAACCCCTCAACCCCTCAGTGTAAAAAACTTTATGAATCCATCTTTATTTGCATGTGTCTATAAACAGCTACCAAAAGCGCATATGCCAAGCAGACCATGTCAATGTCTGGAGGATGAAGGAAATTTGAGAATGTCATAACTTTTAAAAATATAGGAAATAACTCATGCATGCTTTATTTTGGCCCTTGCTTTTGTTTCCTAAGCTCTAAAGGAGATTACTGTAATAGAATATACCAGAATATTCATTTGTTATTCACAGAAGAAAATCGAACTAATCTAAATTGAACACTGCTGCAACTGATATTAACCCTGTAAAGCCTGACACACACACACACACGCATATAGGCTATATATATATATATATATATATATATATATATATATATTAATGCAACAATTTCTTGACCCATATTGTCATATTTGAGCAAAACTGGCCACTCAGTGCATATGCTGATGTTTATATGATGCAATTCTGATGCTGAATAAAATAAGATCTTTATAACAGTACAGCAGATGCTGACATATAATAATAAAAATATCAGTCGTCACTATAAACTATTGATCCAAGACAGAAGGCATTTAGCAGATTTGTGTTACAGCTTCAACAGGCCTCTTACTCTATCTACAAGACATTTAATCATTTAATGTGCTCAGAAAACGGATTATATCATATGCAAGAAGAGCATGCAGGCAGGTTTTGCGAATCTGGCCAGAGACACGGTCAGACATCATCCCCTTGAAGACGGCCTTTGTTTGTTTTCCTCTTCTTTCAGGAGAGATGAAATATTCATATTCTCATTACAACATATAAGAGTTGTTTTTAAACAGATGGGCTTATATAGTCAACTGACATGTGTTTCCCTGAAACACTGGCAACGCTCTCGCTTTCCCCGTTTCACACACATTCACATCGAGTTTCTGCTAAATACTCCTATTTTTAGCGTCGACACAAAGTATTTTTTCTCCTGAAGAATATTCAGCGATGAGAAGAAGAGAAGTCAGTCTGTATGTGTGCACAGGCCCTGTTTACTTTAGGCTCAACCTAAACACTGGCTTCCCAGGAGCCCAGAGTCTAAGGAGAAGGAAGGTCTTCAGTCTGTGGATTGGGTGATGAATGGCTTTTCGCACTGGCCCTGAAGCAGTTAGCACGGCCATGCCACATTCTGAGCTTAGCTCATCTCTACAGACAACAACGTCTTCAGATCAGATTTCAGAGATCTGCTGTGGATTATGATTTCATTGTGACCGACTGCATGCTTTGCTAATGCGTCTGAATCCCCGGTGTGGAGCTTCTGACTCATTTCAGTAACACAGAAAGAGAAAGTTCACCTAAAAATGATCCTTCTGTGATCATGTCATTCCAAACCTGGAGCATATTTTAAAAGATATGACAGAACAACTGTTTTTACTTAAAAGTTAGCGAGGTGCAAAACAACACTGGACTTTAATTGAAAAAAAAAAAAAGCACAAACAATGTTTTTTACTACTTTTACTTAATTTTACAATATTTTTATTTTATGTTTTATTGTTATACACTGAAAATGGCAAACAGTAATTAAACGCGTATTAATCATTGAACTAAACGTTTAAATTTTTAAACATTGAATTTCTTTAACTTAAGCAAAGTAAAAAGTTTTTTTTTTTAAGTCTGTAAAACAATTATATTTTATTTACATCTCCAAATCAGTGGATTAGTATCTTTGAGTTAGTTTTTTATATTTAGAATTTTATTTTATTTTTATATTTTATTTTCTGTTTTTATGTTCATTTTACTTAATGTTTAGTTTTTTGTGTTTATTCTTCTTATTATTATTTTGTCTTTTTATAAATGTTCATTTCAGTTTTATTTATTTTACACCAAGCCAAACTACATGAAAATGAGAAACACTGCCTTGGCAAGTAGTTGAAATTATTATAAAAATTTTAAAATATTTTATTTCAGCTAACAATATTTTTATTTCAGCTGGCAAAATAAATTTTATTGTTTTTAATGTTTTTAATGTTTTATTTTTAATAAACCTTATTAGTCCTGCTTTTAAATATAATTTTTAAAGTGTACGGGGAAAAAAAAACTATAGAAAAATGGATAATGTCCTGTCAGAAAGCTGCAAGTACAATTGACTTAAATTTATACGTATTTCAAACCTTAAAACATAGAAATATTCAAATAATATTTGCATTAACGTAGTGCATTGGACCCTATGGACTTTTATTAAAGTGTAATCAACCACCCAATCTAAACTAGGATTTAAAAAGATTGAGTGTGAAACAAATCATTACTGAGCTTTAGAATGACAAGGAGAAAAAGCATCAGATTCTTCTGACTAGAAGGTCAGTGTATAGCGGTTTGGTCCAGACCGCTTCGGTCCCCCTAATAGCGCTGAAATAACAACTTAAAGGAGAAGTTCACTTTAAAAAAAACTTTTGATGATAAGTGACTCACCCCCATGTCATCAAAGATGTCCATGTCTTTCTCTCTTCAGTCGAAAAGAAATTAATGTTTTT